>JAXISO010000133.1:0-114174 GCA_036785465.1 Colletotrichum agaves | reverse complement strand
TACCTCTTTTATTATTTTAGTTATACCTACCTTCTTAATACTATAAGTATATTTACCTACTACCTACTACTAGTTTTTATTATTAATATTTTTACCTATATAATTACTTAAATTTATTATATTTATAATAAAAATTTATATTCCTATTTTATAACTCTATTACTTTTTATTTTAATATTACTAGTCTCCCTAAACCTATTATTATTATAAGTAAGATTTAATCCTCCTCTCCTATTACTATAGAGTATACTAAGAAGTAGTAGGCCCTAGTTATTAATAATCCTATTACTAATATTAAAGGTAATGAGGATACTAAGATACCTAATACTCTAACTAAGTAGAAGAAGCTATTCTATAACTAGTAAAAGAAGGAGAAGAGGGCCTAGGCTAAGAAGAATACTGCTACTACTAAGAAGGCCACTGCTACTACTAAGTTCACTACTATTAATATCCCCAAGGCTACTAAGGGTAATAATAATACTAAGGAGGAAGAGAGACTATAGGTTATTAATAATATTAAGGAGAAAGATATTAAGAATAATAAGCCTACTACTAAAGTTACTAGTATTAATATTAAAGAGGATAATAATAAGAAAGTTATTATTACCCCTATTAAAATTAAGAAAATAATCCCTTATAAGAATAAGCTAACCTTTTTATTATTTATAGTGGAGTTAAAGGTCCATACTACTAAAGTATTTATTTACTACCCTAATAAGGATCTCCTCTAGGAGATTTATACTCTCCTTAATAAAGTTACTCCTAGTACCTCTTCTATATTTTCTATTAATATTATATACTATATTTAGAATACTTATAAGAAGGCCTATACTATATTTCTTAATCTTAAGGCCTATTTATACTTTCTCCCCTCTTATACTTAAGTCCTTATTATATTCTTTACTACTAAGAGTAGTTATACTAATAGCCTTATTATTAGTCTTCTTATTATTATAAACTATATTAATTTTTTTTAATTACCCCTCTTATTATAATTTATAATATTATAACTACTAATTCTACTATTTACTATTAAATCTAGGCTATAAGAGGTAAAGTTAAGGATATTTCTTCTTATATTAATAGTATTACCTTAGATTTTAATAAAATTACTAGAGAAATTTATAATAATATTATAAAGAAACTTAATAAGATTAAGAGTATTAATAACTCTAATACTAGTACTCACCTTACTATACTTGAGGCTAACTTAGTTATTAAGAGCTCCCTCTTTATATACTTTAGTGTGGTTACCTATTATATTAATACTAAGACTACTTCTCTCCACACTAAGATCACTTCCCTCTATAAGGCTATAAGTAATTTAAAGAAGGCCCCTAAGTGCAGTACTACTAATAACCTTCCCGCCTAACCTACTAAGGCTAATTATATTAATATAGGTAATATTTTTGGATTTACTAAATAAATTTATATAAGTATACTAAGGAATATAATAGAGATATAGGGATAGAAATTATATAATTAGAATTAAGTAACTAATTAGGCTAATTACTTTTTTTAGGGAGGGGTAGATATTATAAATTTTCTATTAATATTATTAGAAGGAATAGTAGGATCCATAGAATCCTAGGGGATATAAGGAGGCTATTATCCCTAGTTTTAGTTTATTAATTTAAGTAAGTTATTATCTATTATATTATATATATTATTATTCATTTTAGTAGTCTTTCTATTATTCTTCTTATAGTCTCTATTATTCTACTACTAATTCGCTCTAGTAGAAAGACTATGATATACTTTAAGTTTATTTATAATAAAAATAAGTATATTTTTAATACTTTATATATATTTAGGCTTAATACTATAAATTAATTAGAGGAAGTATAACTCTAGTTTAAATATATATAAATACTTATTTCTCTACTTAGAAATAGGTATAAGTATATATTTTCTAGTAAAAGAGAGAGAAGTTGGATTATTATTATAGATAATTATAAATATTAGTAAATAATTCTAGGAAAAGTGTATTAAATTATAAGAAATATATTAAAGCTATAGTTAAATATACTGGAATTATATATATAATTACTATAGGCCTTTTAATTAAATTTATTATTTAGAATTATATAATTATAGAATAATCTATTACTCTTTTTATAATTATAATACTAATTATTATTATTATATATAATTCTATATATTTAAATAATTAAAGTATTTAAATTCTATAATTACTAGGTATTAATATACTTATACTAAAAGGTACTATTCTATATAGTACTCTTTAGAATAATTAAATTTATAGTCTATATTTATAAATTAGTTAGTAAATATATAAATATTTTAGAAGTATAGGAATATATATATATAGGTTTATGTCCTCTAAAATAGTAATTACTAAGAATTTAGAGGCTTAGGATAAGGCTTTTAATTATATATAAATTAGTAATAATATATAGAGAAAATACTAAAGTATAATAAATTATTAAGAAATTAGTAAGTAAGTACCTTAGGGGGACTAGTTAAAGAGTACTATATAGAATAAAGTAGAATAGTAATATTATTAATTATATTGGGAATAAATAATATTTTATATAGAATTCTATATAATATAAATTAAAATAGAGGTTAAGAAAAATTATATATAAAAAAATATAGGTAGTAATACTAGTACCTGAGATTTAGAGGAATTATATAGGAAAATATATTAATTAAAGGAAGTAGGTAAGATTAGTATACTTATAAAGTAATAGTATAAAGAAAAAAATAAAAGAGGAGGAAGTTTAGTACTCTATAATAACTTAATATATATTTTTAGGATTATATATAAACTAATACTCTACTCTAACTAGAATTATATAATTACTATAACCTATGATTATATAACTACTGCCTAGCTATATCTCTATTATTCTAGTTTTTGCGTGGGTGTGGGCGTAACTGTAAGTTGAATTTTGACCTAGTGCCCCCTGTGAACTGCCGTAGCTTATGGGGATCCATCAAGTTAGCACAAACTTTGAATTTTTAAGAAGTGAGAGCTTAGAAGTAAAAAGTATTATATACCTGGTTATCTCTCTAAATTAAGATATCCAGTATAATACTGAGGTGGTTATTATCTTAGTAGTTAATGAAATTAATTCTTATAATAGGAGAAAGATAGGGAAAGAAACTTTGAAAATAAGGAATTAGAAAAAGTTAACAAGGTAATAGTAGTAGTGTATAACTTGAATTCAAGGCAAAGGGTATATTATAGTACTAACCTTTGCCAAACGGAGCTATTACAGTAGATAATTACAGTAATATTTCATTTCGGAAGGTATTAAGGGTATTTTGTCTTAATACTTCCTTTAGGACTATTCTTATCCATTAATTATAGTAACATGCTTCAACCTTAAGACAATGGTAACCCATAGGAAAGATAATGGGGATGCGCTGCATTATCCGTCACCAGCACTAGGGGTCTCGGACAGACTTCGATAGGGACTTGGTGAAGGTTACGGCTATAATGTGCTACATACGACCATACCCACTGGAGAACTCGGGATCCCGTCCGCTCTCCCATAGATAAGCCAGTGAGGGCTGGATTAGTAGTTGGGTCGGTGACGACCAGCGAATACCCGGTGTTGTATGTTTTTTGTGTACTGTTATTACCTTTAGCTTAATATATCTGTGTCTTCTCTCACTCTTCTAAATGTACTTACTCTATTATTCCTTACTCTAGCTAATTCTAGATATCTTTTATTTATTCTTTTTTCTACTTAAAACTACTTTTATAAGTAGCTTTTTTACTTCTATATTAATATTACTATAAATAATCTATCATTTAATTTTAATAATACCTTTATTTATAATCTAGAACTTAAAAGTAATTAAGATAATTTATATAAAATATTTTATAAGGGGTTCTCTATACTTTAAGAGGAAGTTAAGCTCTTCTTAGAGAATTAGTAATTTAAATAATAGGCCTTTTAAGAAATATAAGTAGCCTATTTATAAAGCCCACTTCCGGATTAGTAAGGTATTATAATAAGGAGAATATATTATACTTATTAACTTAAAGTATAATTAAATAGAGAATAGTCTAATATCTTATTTATAGCTTATAGCTATTTAATACATATAACCTTATATAATATATGCGTGCAGTTTACTAAAAGGCTGGCTTATTTTAGAAACCATTCTACTGTCCGGAGTGTTACTATTCTGGCTGGTAGATCCTGATATTAGATTGGGAAGACTAGAACCAGCACGTAAAGTGGATTCACAGGCCACGAGAATAAGAAGAGCCTCCCTCCAGTAATCAGCGGAAAATCTGCCTTATATGCGCTGAAAGCTTCACTAGTAGTTATCTCCTGGATCACTTCATGCAAGTCTATGTTCGGAAGTAGAGGATTTTCACTTCGCTATTTCACTATCCTAGTCACAAGTGCCATGGGCAGGACGTCGAGGTTCTGAGCTATGGTGACTGGGTTCAGCATGCTGCAGAGCCTCGCGAAGGTTCTGGCGGCATCAGCTCGCGCTTTCCGGTAGCTACTAAGGGTACAGGCGTTGACCCATGTGCACTGCCTAAGACAAGTAAATGTCAAGCATCAGATGGGGACAAGGCTGATGCACTGATGGAATGCACGGCAAAGAATAAGAGACCGCGCACTGGCAGGGCTGAGAGCGAGGATAAAGTTGACTCCACTTGAACTCAGAGCTTTAATTAACCCTTCCAGAAATTGCGGCATGTCCGACATCCCCTGAGTTACCGATCGACCCTCTGTTGTACTAACTAGAGAATCCGACTTTGGCAAGGTTTTAGTAAATGTATTGAAATGTAAGAGCACGAATATATTGAGAATATGAATTAAGAGAATGGAAATATTCAAATGAAGATTAATTCAGGAAGGCCTGTTTTGTGGCTCATGAATCCACCGTAGACGTTGATTCCTCCGCAATTCTCTCTCCTATTCCAGAACTTCCTCTAACTGTACTCGTAAAAGACAGTATTTGTTTTCGCGCCTTACTTGCCATATATTCTCACTAGTGGTCTTCGCTTCCTCGTCTAGGGTGGCGGTCTTACGCACCGCTGTGTAAGTTGGCTTTACGCGGCGCTGCTTGCCTGGACCCGGTGTCTGGCAGTAAGGGGATCTGTTGACAAACTGAGGTCCTGCATCCTGAAGACATTGGCTGTGAAGAACGTGACCTGAGACTCGTTAGGTGCTATTACGTCAAGTACAGCAGTGGACGTTACCGCAATGAGTTGCCACGAGGTGCCTTTGACAGTTGTCGTGATAGATTACACATTCCATGTTGTAGAGCGCGGAAGCTTCCTGAGAACCTTTGATGTGATGACTGTACTTGGAACAGACCACGTTACTAGACGAGGTATATTCCTTGTAGCTTCTATAGCACGTTGAACATATGACCTTGATTACTATTAGTATAAACCCAATAGCGCAAGTGTTTGATGGAATGCGCTGACGCAGGAATACTTAGGGAGAAGGATGAGCTTTGTCAAGGGATTATGGCACCAAGCGCAGAAGTAAGATAGCTCCGGCTCAGCATCAATCTCAGTAGTAGCCATTATGTCAAGTTAGAGCAGTCAAGAAAGAAAACAATAATACATATAGATGACGAAAGTTCGGTCTTTATATCCGCGAAGCCTAACCTGAGCTCTACACTATCTTACATTCAAAGATACACGGATGAATCCGCTTTGACCCGTTTACAAGAGATTTATTTAGGCAAAGTGAGACCAGCTCGTTACGTACTTGCGCTGTGACACCTCAGCAGGCGTTGCATCAAGATTTGATCTTGCACAAAACGATTCCTGCTCGCTGGAAGTAGTCCCTTGCTTGCCCCAGCAAACCATTATTTATCCGGCAACTCAGCTACTGCTGTTTCAACTGCCGTTGAGAAGGGTGTCGTAGTTGCGAGCCCAATATCACTCATACGGTAGATGTCACGTGCCGGAGACCTCTGGGGACATCCGGAGACCTTCGGAGACCTATGGGGGCCTCCGGGGACCTCCGGGGACCTAGCGGGTGGTCCCTATATAGGGAGTGATAACCCCCCTAATACTAAGATAGGGGGGTCAGAGAAGAATGGTCATTTTTACCCCTACCTAAAATACTAACTTCTTCACTCTGTACTATACACCTCTAATACATTCTTCTCTCTTCCTATTTAATAGGGGTATAGACTATTAAAGTAGTTATTTCTAAAGTAATTATTTCAAAATAGACACTATACCGTAACTCTCCCAGAGATTACCTAGGAATCAAGTTAATAGAGACTAATTAATATTACTAGCTAATATATAGGATAAGAATACTAGGGAACCCCTAGTTAACTAACTAATAAAAGTAAACCTTAATTAATTAATTATAGAAGAAGAAGAATAAAATAAATAATATTAAGAGTAACTTAAAGAGAGTTCTATTTACTACCTAGTACCTTAAAAAGCTTATAATAAAGTAATAAACCTCTTATATAATTATTAAGTATAATAATAAGACTAAAAGTATTTATAAGTAATTATTAAATAACTTTAAATATAAGAGAGAGACTCTTTAAGTAAACTAGTCTCTTTTTATTAAATAATAAACTATAGGGATAATTATAAAAGAGTATAATAATACTTAATTAATTATCCCTCTAAGTTCTTAAGAGACTTAAAGAAAAGTTTATTTATTTATAATTTAGAATATTAAATTATAAATATAAAGACTATAAATAATTAGAATAATAGAGATTTATAATACTAGGGAGTTATTTATATAGTATTTATAATTTACTTAAAAAGCCCTAAATAATAAAATATTAATTAAAGTATAGAAATTTATAAATAAATTAATTAAGAGATAGTAATAAATTATTAGAGACCCTTTAAATAACCTCTAGTTAACTATTAACTAAGAATAGTCTAGGTTTAGAGGGGGGATTATATTATATACTAGAGACCTCTAGGGATATCTAGAGACTTTTAGAGACCTATGGGGGCCTCTGGGGACCTCTGGGGACCTAGTAAGTAGTCCCTATATAGGGAGTAATAACCCCCCTAATACTAGGATAGGGGGGTTAGAGAAGAATAGTTATTTTTACCCCTACCTAAAATACTAACTTCTTTACTCTGTACTATATACCTCTAATAGTAAACCTAGGGCCTCGGAGTATTATTTATATAATATTAAAATTAAAGTAAGTAGGGTAAAGAAGTCTCCTATGTAACTAAGATACTATGTGTATTTGACTTTAGTTATTATAAATGTCTTTATTAGGAGCCTTCTGGTCCCTGGAACTTAACTATAGGAAGTAAGTAAAGGCTAGTAACAAAATAGTAGGCGCAGAACTATAAGTTAAAGAACGCAAACCATCCAATATAAGAAGGAAATTATTTATACCTATTAAACTCAGACCTAACTCAGTGTATATTACTATGAAAATAACTAGCAGTTATGAGATTCTACTTGTCTGCTACTTATTAACCTCATAGTGTGTACTAACTAAGTTAAATACTTGTATTTTATACTTTAATACTATTATAATTAATTAAAGTCTATAGCTATAACTAAATATAATATAAGGAGTATAAGATTATTAATTCTTATAATACTTTAACTTTTATACTAAGGCTTTTTATATTCTTAATAATTTATTTTATTAGAGTAATATAAGTTATATTTAATTAACTTTAAATACTATTATTAAAAGTTAATATTCCTATAATATACCTAGTAATATTTAATATATATAAGTTAGAATTATTAAAATTAATAAACTAATTATAACCAATACTAATAATATACTATTTTATATAAGTAATATTACTAATACTAGTTAGATAATATTATATAGATTTAATTTTGTTTCCATACCTAAAAGTCACCCCTACTGTATAGCCGTGTTTTCCCACTATAAGATATTGGGTCTCCGAGTCCCCCTGTAGTCCCTTTATCTTAAAGATATCTGCCGCAGGTGTTATGTTCTGGAGAGTAAGGATCCCACGAGTGTCTTGCGACGCGATTTCGCATCCCAGGATGTCTGAGACATTCGCGAAACAGAAGGCGAGGTTAGCAAGGTTAGCGTTCGGCCCAATGTGAATTTCATTGTTGTTATTGTTGTTGTTGTATTATTCAACGCCCTTATTCACCTCTAAGAGGTATAAGGTATTTATACTAGCAGGCTACTAAGAATATATATTTATATATAATAATAAAAAGTAAATATATATTTTAATAAATATAGTTTAAATATATATAAAGTTAAAAAGCCTTATAATATATTCTCTATATATAATATAAAAAAGTAAAATATAATAATAAAGTATATATAAAGAAAAATAAAAATATTAATAATAATAATAATTAATATTCCTTATATAATTAAATACTATTTAAGAGATACATAATATTATAAAAAATATAGGAGAGAGAGAAGAGAGTATTAGAAATAAGTATATATAAAGCTAAATACTAGCTCTTATAAGAGAGTTTAATATTAATTTAATAGCTATAAACTAGGGTAACTTACCTAGTAGAGACTAGGATTTATAAAATTAAAATAAAAGCTAAGAACTCTATATAATAGGGCTAATTCTTCTATTTAATAAATATATAGTTAAAAACCCTCTAATTTTAATTAAGTAATTCTTAATTCTATAGTATTAAGAACTAAAGGGGAATATATTATTATAAAATATAGTATTCTAAAATATAGTATTTAGGGGAGTATTATTAGGTTTATTATTAAGTCTATAATAATTCCTAGAATAAATCTTATTATAAAAATAATATAAGTATAAAATAAAGTTTACCTAGTTTACTTCTAATTATAAAATTATAAATTATTTATAAATAAATTATAACTAGGAACTTTATACTTTCTAATAATATAATAAGTAAGTAGGAATTTTATTCTTATTATATAAGTAGTAAAGCTAGGTATTTATATAATTATACTCCTAGTAATACTAGGTAAAATCCTTATGACTAGTTCTAGCTATTAATAACTAGTAGAGTTCCCAGTAATTAAGTGTGCGAATTTCCTCAGTAGGCCTAATAGAGGCCAATAGGCCGAGGTTTTCATATCGCGAGTCTTCAAGGCTGTCCTGCCACCAGTCCGAGAAGGCGGTCTGCTCTGCTCCTGTTCCTTGGCACGTCGCTGGACGTAGCTTCGTGTTGGGGGGCGCGTGTGAAGGTCATCTGGCTGCATTCTATATGTAGTGTGCTGGGTCCCGAACCCCGGGCCTCCCGCGAGCGGATGAGGATGGCGGCACAAGGGTTCTTGAAAGGCCTCTCAGCATTTTCTCTGATAACAGCTTCAGCATCGCATAGCATTCGGGATTGGTCCTGGTCCCAACAGATACGACGTGGGAGGAACGCAGCAATTCATGGCTGGTCTTGCTAGAGTTGCCAATCATGAGGTCTCGGGACGGTGAGCGCTTTGACGAGATTCGCCTCGTAATGCTCAATCTATGCAACGTTCCTCTTGGGAAATCCAGATCTTTCCAAGAGTTTCCAATTAGAACGCGAAGTTCCTGCGCATACCCCTAGACTAGTCCTGTTTGCCTTCAAGTCCATCTCAACCGTGTTGAGGGGTTGCTGGTTGCCGTGGCTGTGCATCACACTGCGCAGCTGCAGGTTGCCAGGTTGCGATTCAGCGCGTCATTTTCTCTAGGCCTTCGCGGCTTATTGATTGCTGTTTTCTGAATCCTTGCTTAAAACATCGCGGCAGAGTTGAAGGACGTTACGGAATGGTGTTTGTAGTTCTCAAAAGGTATTTCTTCTGTATGACTCCATAAAATATAGACACCAACGCGGCGCTGTGTATCAATTTCATTTCAAGTTGGGTAAATATAGACCTTTTAAAGGTTGGGTTGAGATTTGTTTGCCATGTTGGAATGAGGTGTGAGTGGCAAGGATAAAGAAGTGCAGAGCTTTGTTTGCAAGACCGTGGACGAATTGGCATAATGCATTCCGCAAAGATAGTCAGTCTAAGCAAAAAGAAAAAAAGTGCCAGAGGGCCTTGTGAGGTGCGTGATCCACCAGATGTATCCATGCCTTACTGGACTTCTTTTTTTTTAGAGAACTAATATAGTGCTGGTTGACTCAGCTGCTTTTAGTCTCTATTCCCGGCTGGGACGTGATATTGTACGCATGGGCCCTGGTAGAAGTGAATAGTAACCTATAGATTTGAAAGCTCACATGAAAGGTTTGTCATGGTGGGAAGTAATCAAAGCCAATTATTCTGAATGTGTTCTGTTTGCCGGGTTGCTGCCGCACTGACGAATTTGGCCTCGGGCAAATGCGCAAACAATGCTGAAAGGAGACGATTGTCCATTAAGTCAATGGGTTTTCGCACCCGCCTTTCAATGCCCAAAAAGCCGGTGTTGCTGCTGCTGCCTTGCGTGTGAGGTACACAAAGACGGGATGCTCCTACGATGCTCTTCCTATACGCCACCACATTTCCCAAAGTTGTGCTTGCGGAAAGAATCGACTAGAATCATTTCCAGCATGAGACGGTGAGTACAAATGACGCGACAGTCTCTCATTCCACAAGCATCCTGCCGTCTCCCGTTGTCTCTCATCGCAATCTCAGACGCGCGAAAAAGATGCCCCGAAAATCCATCTCCGAAGCAGCAATTGCCGCTGTCCCCGAGAACAATCGATGGTGCTTGAGGTGCTTGGGATGGTACGTTGGAGAGAACAGGAGCAACCGCGGAGTTGAGAATACCGACGTTGACTTTACCTGTCTCGGCGCGAAAGAAGGTAAGTATCGTAACCTCCAGCATCTTCCCCTTCGTCGTTGCGTCCTACCCGACCCCCGACGTATTTTCCAGCCTCCTCATGGTCGGCTGGCAAGTCACTGGCTTATGCAGAATACAGAACCAGATCACCGATGCAGCCGCTGCAAACACCGGGCCGGCGAGAATGTGTGCCTGATGGTAAGCTTCAGAGTCGTGTCCGAAGCTCTACACTTGCGATATTGACTACGAGAAGATTCCCGACTCTCAGTGGAGACTGGCACGGGAAGTCATCGCCCGCCGAAGGCTCATCTTGGAGACTGAAGGAAAGACCGAATACAAGGCCAAAACTGCTGTAAGAGAGTGCTGTCGATTTCCGTTACTTCTGATCAGTACTGACTCATCTTGAAGGATCGAAAAGCCGTCAGAGACAATTTCGCAATCATCGACACCAACACGCGAAAATATCACAAAGGCCCCGCAAAACGACATGCTGAGCGGTCCGCCAGCGTCGACGACGACGACGACGAAGACGACGACGTCGACGATGTGTCCCCCGCGAAACGACTCAGGCCGTCTCGGAAAAGGCTCTTCACCTCTACGTTCGAAGACTCATCAGACCAAGAAGAGGATCAGGAGGAAGTACAACACACGGCGGAAGAATTCCTGGTCAAAGACCAACGAAACCCTCGTCATGCTGTAGACTCTCTCTGTGTAGGGGACGTTTCCCGACCAGCGGATTCTCCGTTTCCGGATTTATCGCCATCAGCTGATATCAGCGCCCAGCTGGCGCAACAGGACACGAGCAACTGTTGCCGAATCAATAATGAGATAGGCGCACTGAAGATCCGTCAAGCCGACACCCTCGATCGTTTCACCGTGGCAGCGCTGGCTGCATATAGGGAAGAGAGAACGCCGAAAAATTCGTCTCTTGGACCGCCAACCAACCAGGCACCTGGAGTATCCGAATTGCTTGGTCAAACTGAAGGCCAAGCGCATGCAGTCGCCCAGCAGTTGATAGATGAGATCGATACCATCGAGGCAGCCATCGATAAAGCGTATTTGCGCCTGGGAAAAGTCTCCAATATGATGTGGTCAAGAGGCAATGGCGCCATACTCGAGGAGCATGCGCAAAGCGTCCTGGGTATGCCGAGACAGGGTGGTGGGAAAGTGAAGTCTTCAGAATGATCATTAGCTGGGCTCATCATCACAAGAGCGCCCCACCGAGAACATATGGGTGACGGGATGCGGACGTCCATACCTCAAGTAGCCAGCGACGAGAATGGTCTTCTTGGCGCGGCGTTGCATTTCTTGCGCTTTTTCCCTACCCCGAAACACTTAGGCTTCCCGCGTGGGGAAAGTGACGTAGTTGTAGTTCACAGAAGTCTCTTGCTCAAGTTGAAATACCTCAGGTGCCTTATTGTCGAAAAACCTTGAAAGTCCCTGGTCGTTTCCCCCCGTCCAATCCAGCTTCTGCTGGGGGCGAGACTTGCGCAATGCTTCGCCGCGATGCACTCGCACCTGCGCCAGTATAAGGGCGAAGACTCAAATCCCCAGGGCACGGGCAGTCCTCGGCAATTTTGTAAATACGTAGGTGGGTGATTCCGCCATGTACCCGGCGAAAACAGTGAAGTCGACAGAGGAAGCAGAGGGATGCAAGGTTCGCAACAACAAGAATGGCGGGCCAGCCGTCTTCGTCGCTGTCCCTCCGGCGCCAGCTCCGGCCCCGCCCCCATGTGGATCCACCCCTTCTCAGCGCCGATTCCTGCCGATTCTGCGACATCCGCAATCTCCCCCGGTGTTGCTGCTCGGGACACTCCATCCCGGCAACTCAGCGAGCCGACTTACCCCAAGAGTGACGGAAGCCGCGAACGAATTGCATCGACTTGCAGCTCTCTACGAGGAATGCCTCCGCCGACTGGGCGAAGCCGTTGTGGACGCCATCCGCGGTGGGATTGAAGACCAGAGGTTAGCAGACAGAGGCGAGAAATAAGGTTGAAGGTTGCGAGGAAAATAGGGTCACTCCTCGAAAGGTATCACGGGGCATAAGTGACAGGGGATGGTCCCCCGCATAGGAACAGACAGTAGACACTCCAATGTGATGCGTATGATCCACGGACACAGCGCGTCGAGAAAGCCGAAGTATATAAGAAATCACTCATAGCATAGCGTGTGGCTCATGAATGAAGCAGGATACTTCCATGGAGCATCTCAGGACGAAGAAACGCAATCCTGAAGATCGTGAGCTTACTTGCAGGGCAAGAGCCAGTCAGTCTTGTGGCGTCTGCGCGGTGCGCCACATCCCGAGGTCACATGTCTCACATCCAAGCCACATCATGACGTCATGCAGCCATCACCAGCTGGGATGCCAGGGAGCTTTTGGCTGCTTCAGTTGCCAAAGCCAGCCCGGGTAGCTCAGTACCTTCCTCAGTTGCCTGAGCCAAGGTACGCAATTGCCAGGTCACGATTGTTAGGGCCAAATAAAAGCTGGCTGTCGGCCTGGCCCAACCCGTTCTGTAGCCACCTTTTGCCAGATCCTCGTCTTCTACGCTTCTCGTCTGCGATAGTGACAACGCCAGCCCACGATACCCTCCCTATCCAACTACGCTACGCATAACTTGACTGCCATGGCTGATGAACAGACTGTCGCTGAGGGACAAGCTTCCGGTTCCAGCTCCAGGAACAGAGTTGCCAATTCTATGCAGGCCAAGGCTCAAGAGGTCCTGTACGTCCGTCCTATTCGCGAGAGCTCCAGGCTTTCCAACAAGAACTGACCACCGTGCAACAGCCAGGAAGATTACGACAAGGCGAGAGGCCTCGTCGCCGATGCCGCCAAGAGCAAGTCGTACCTGTACCCCATCCGGGGCATCGTCTACTTCGCGACGCATCGAGCGCTGTGGAAGCCCCTGCTTTCTCGCATCGGAGCCTACATCCTCCTTTCTGCTGGTGTCATAACGGGCATGTTCGTCTTCACCTACGTTCCACAGCTCGCGATCCTCGTCTTCGTGAACGGCCCCCTGGCCGTATTCACCACGGTGCTGCTGATCCTCAACGAGAGCTCCACCATTATCAACTTCATCTCGCGTTCGTACCTGTTGCAAGAGGCACTCCTGGACACTTTTGACGGCACCTTGCTATCCAGAGATGAGGATGGCATCGTCAAGGAGGGCCGCCAGGTTGGCCCCGGATCCGACCCGATGCAAAAGCTGGGCAAGATCCTCAAGAACCCTTTCGAGAGGTTCAGTCCCAAGGCCCTTGTCCGCTATCTTGTCTACTTGCCCCTGAACTTCATTCCCATCGTTGGAACCGGAATCTTCATACTGCTGCAAGGTGGGTTTGCAATCTAAAAGGTGTTCCAAAGTACTTCCGTTAACCGTGCCACAGCCCGCAGCCGAGGTCACAGTGTTCATGGACGTGTAAGTAGCTACTGCGCGGTCTGGTAGCCGGCATCTAATTCTCCCACAGTATTTCCAACTCAAGAACTGGTCGGCGTCCCGGAGGGCCGACTGGCTCAAGAAGCACACCGGTCCTTACACTGCGTATGTTTAACCCTCTACTCGCTTATCAGACGGCATATTGACTTGTGTGCTGTAGTTTCGGGCTCGTCGCAACTGCCCTCGAGATGATTCCCTTCGTCAGCATCTTCTTCACCTTCACGAACACTGGTAAGTCTGCCGAATCCGCTCCGCGACAATCACTGACAGCTGTCGCTAGTTGGTGCTGCTCTGTGGGCCGCCGATATCGAGGCCAAGAACACGTCAATGACGGATGGAACGGCTCCCGCCCTTCGCGAGACGGCTAAGAAAGCCGAGTAGGCGATGTCGCACGGCATTTCGAAGCCAAGTCTGCCTTTCTAATCCGGCCCGGGATTCATCTTTGCATCTCGACGGTGTGAACCTGATCTTCTCGGATCTTGGTGATACGGCGTCTTGACAGTACTCGAAAATTCGGTGTTACATGCTCGAGGTCTTACCCGTGGATGCTCCGGGGCGAGGCCCGGCGAAAAATCAAAATAAGGAGAGCAACAGCATCGTTGCATAACCCAATGATGAGGGTTCACGGTACGACGTCAGGGTAGGCCTATGGAGCGGGGCACATGGAAAATTGGAGGGGATTACGTGCAATTACTTTTTAATTTACGATTCAAGACCTCACGAATGGCGGCAACCGTTTACTAGTGACATTCGTGTGACAGACGGGCCTGCCTTGTAGTGTTGTTTCGCACCGCTCAGTATTTCTACGCGTGCTGTCTTGGGGCCTCTAGCGATGGTAAGTGAAAGCTAGCCAAGACATTTTTGCATTGGGGCTTCGTGTTCTGGTTGCGAAGCCGGTCAACGTCTGAGTCGGCGAGAACATTTCATGGGACAAGACATCGCGAGCCCCCGCACTGAGGCCATCACAAAATCTGTGACACGCCGCTCAGGAACAGGCAATCTTTCTCGGCGGCACACGGCTACCCGCATGCTGCACGATCTTGGGCGGAGGACCGAGTCCATGTGGTCCCGTTTGTCCACCGGCAGATCCGGGGCCGAACCCCTGAGTTTCTTGTCGAAGAGGAACTCCATAGCACGGTTCAGCTACTCTGGGCATGGACTCGCTATCAATATGCTGCCGCAAGTGCGACTACCGGTCCCGCTCTGTGACGAAGATCATGTCACGCTGTACGTGGTGACTCGATGGCGAATGATACGGCACGTTCAACGTGAGAGTATGTCCGAGGAAAGGCACACTTGAGCATTGGGATGCGGCTTGCGTTCACGGTGACCTCCGAATGGCACCGGACTTTGTAGAGACGGCGTCACACGAACATCATGGTGGCTTCTTGGGAAGACGGAGTAGAGACTATGGCTTCACGAGAGTTATGCTTCAAGGGTCAATACGGCATTATGGCTCAAGCCTCGCGTTACAACTAGTGTTTGGTCGCACAAGCTGGTAGAAGCACTCACCAAAACCGATACTTTTACACTTTACACAATTTAATGCTCAATACTCCTTACTTCCTAATCAACTCACCATATTGTTGTGTCCAGTCTGCGAGAGAGCGGTGCGGTCTCAAACCAGCGAGGTCCTGATGGACCGGCTTGTGGATCTTCCTTCCCATCCGTACCTCATTGAGTTCAGTGGGTAGTCAAAACATTGTGAACTGTTCAGCTCAAGTCCATGACGAGATGTATATCCAGAGGGTGGATAGGTAATGGAAGGTACCTACCTTACCTAGATGCTAAGCGGGTGCGGAAGCCCTCGTCACCTACACAGGTGACGTGAAACCAGACTGCCTCGGAGGAAGGCACCAATGGGTTGTTGTTGCCTCTTTCGCAATGAAAGACATCCTGAATAGGTACATGAAGAGTGGCAGGTTGAGGGGGCTTACCATACGGGCACATGCCTGTTTAGGAAACCTTGGACCTTCCTAAGGTAGGTTGTATATGTGCTGTTTCCTGCCTACCCTTAGCACCCATCCGCAGCTTCTTCTGACTCCCCTTTCCACCCTGTCTCTCCTTCTTCCTTTCCCCTCAACAACCTCTCTTCCCACTCTCTGTCTTGAGTGCCAAGGTTGACAACACTCGTTCCACGCTTCAACAGGAGCTTCCATTCTTTCTTCAACAGAACCTCAAGTCAGAGCGACCTGCCGGTCATATAACACGACCAGGTTAGCTTCATACGCCTTCTTTGCAGACTTTCTGAGTTGTTTAGACTGACTGACACCCCTTCTAAAGGAGTCTTCAGAGACTCCATTCCTCCCTCATGAGGGTCTCAACTCTTGCCGCCGGCCTTGCCTTGGCCGCTGCACTGCTGTCGCCTGCAACAGGCGTCGCCGCGGCTTCCGGCGTCGACTTCCATGGCCAGCAGGAGAAGCCCCAGACTGTAGTTTCCCTTAGCCTTGGGCACTACGCGCGAAGTCCTCAGGACCCTAATGAGCTTATCGGCTACGACTATGGTTCCTCGTATCCCGCTCCTCCTGTTCCCACTACTTATGGAGAGGAGCCCCCTTCGTCGACCGCTACCTACGGAGGCACTACAAGCGATGGTTAGTCTTCACTGTTATAGTCAGTCCGTCGAATTTGCTAACAAATCGCAGACACTTACACTGAAGTCAGTTCTGTTGCTAGCGTCACCGGAACTTCAACCAGCCAAGATCCTGCTTCGACCAGCGCCGCCGCTTCGCCTGGATCTACTGGAACTTCTTCGGACAACTCCGCCACTTATCCTCCTACATCGACGTCCGGCGTAGTTTCGGCCTCTGCTACCCCTTCCGGAAACTCCTCTTCAATAAGCGTGACTTCGTTAGACACTGAATCCGGTACCTTGGCCACTGTTTCAGAGACGGACAGAGCATCGAGTTCGTCTGGGACTTCATGGAACTCCACAACGTCTCCGTTTTCATTGACTGCGAGCTCAGTCCGGCCATCTGCCACTTCAACGGAGCCTTCAACCACTTCAGAAGATCCCAGAACGTCGCCCAGCCTCTCCCGGTCTACTTTCTACAACAGTACCGCAGTTACTTCGCCGGTGACCTCAGGGGCCGCATCTGCCACTCTGGCACCGCCGTTCACTGCGTCCAACACGTCAGCGGAAACTTCAAGGGGCACAGCATCTCCTTCAGCAACGACACCTTCCCCTTCAGACTCTGTCATTCCGACCTCGCCGGCACTGACTCAGCCTGTCGAAACTCCGTGGCCGACGTGGAATTCATCAGCCTTTGCATCATCAACGTCCTCTGTACCGTCATCTGCCTTAGACAATGCAACGTCCGTGTCGGAGATTCCGATTCCACCAGTCTGGACGTCCGGGACAACTCTTTGGTCCTCGAACACCACAATCACACCGGCAACTCTGACCAGTGAGACCGTTACTTCAGGGTGGAACAGCACCAGCTCGACAAGCTCAGCATTAGTTAACCAGACATTTATCGGAACAGGCGTTTCAACCACCATCACGACTGATTCGCAAACTTCAGGGTCAGCTACTCTGACGTCTTTCTCTTCCCCCTTTTCCAATTCAACCATCACCGTTTCCAGTCAAGGTACCGCTCTCATTTCGACTATCTCTGGCCCAACATCAACCCTCTCGACAGATCCTGGTGTTACCAGCACACCACCCTTCCCAGCTAACTCTTCCTCCTCTGTCTGGCCTAGTGACACAGTAGGCTGGGTCACTGAGGAAACACCGTCAACCACTCCATCGCCCTCTGATATTCCAACTAACACATCTTCCTCATCAACCCCATTTACACCAGGGAACACAACATCCGCGAGGTTTACAACAGATGTCTCAAGCAGTGTCGGTATGGGGACCCCGATTCCAGTCAGCAGCACTGGCCTCGCTGCTCCTTGGAATTCGACGATATCTACACAGTCAGGTGGACCTACCGACCCGTCAACGCGGGCAAGCATATCGGTTACCTCAGCCTGGAACTCCACACTGAATCAGCCATCTACAGCTTCCGAGATGGCTTCATTTCCCCCGCAGTTCCCCAATTTCACAACGGCGGTCAGTGCCAATGCCACCTGGGCCGAGAGCTCCTCCTCCAGATACCCTGCAACCTTGACTAACACGGCTTCTACGGCCACATCAATCACGATACCTCCTTGGACAGCTATCAATTCTAGTATCTCAGCAGGGCCATTCGGAACGGGCACTCAACCAACGGCAACAAGTGGTGCCATTTCGGGAAGTGTATCATCACTTGTCACTTCCGCAACGCCGCCTTGGCCAACCTTCAATTCTACAGCAGCGTCCCTTACTGGCACCGCTTCCATACCAGTGAACACATCGCCTATCGTGGTCGGCACCGAAGTCTCTGTTTCCTCCACAAGGTCTAGCTCGAGGTCGTTCACTTGGACAAACTCGACATCTTTAGGTGCCTCGACACGTGGCTCAAATGGTACGGTTGTGGGCACCATCACGGGGCAACCTACCGCTACAACTCTCTGGCCGACAGGAACGCTCACCGAGGTCACCTGGACATCCCAGCCAAGTAATACCGCCTTATCAACCAACGGAACTTCTTCGCAGACACCTATGACAAACTCAACGCAAGCTAGCACAACTGAAAAGTTCTCATCGACGGTGCTGCCTCCATTTCCGACGATGAACTCGACAGCGGTCCCGTTCCCAACAGGAGTGAACGTGTCCAGTGCATGGCTCTCGACAGTGTTATCAACGCTTCGATCAGGCACTCGTGGGTCGCCTATGAGTACCATCGCCGTTTCCACGTTTACTGGACAGCGGCCCTTCCCGACGGCGAACTCGACATCAACGATCAGAACGGGCAACGCGACGCTGGCGACGTCAGGAAGCCCTTCTTCAACAAATTCAACAACTCTTCAAGTCTCGTCTACTCTGCCGCCATTCCCGGCCGGAAACGGCACCATCACTGCAGGACCAACTGCGACTGCCCCTTTGACATCTGAGACTGAATCTGGAACCCTGTTCCAAACGACAGAACCCGTAGAGACTTCAAGTGATCAGAATGCAACAAGTATACCCTCTTCTGCGATTAACCCGCCGTTCCCGACTTGGAATGGCACAATCACTCCCAGTGCCACCGGTTCAAGTCCTTCTGTACCTGTAGCTTCTAGCCTATCTTCCACTCAATGGCCCAATTCAACGTTCTCAACGGCCACGAACACATTCTTACCATCATCAATCAGTGGATCCGCAACGCTCTTACCAAACGGCACCGCTTCAACGCAGTCGGCACTGAACAGGACCCTGTTCAGCTTGTCCGGCGCACCGACGGTTACCGACGTCCTTACCGGCACAGCAGCTTCCGCGCCAAGTTCAACGCTGAGCGCTCCACCATTTGGTAACTCAACTGTCAGTTTCACAGCCTCAACACTGTCTTCTTCCGTGTATCCTCCAACAGGTTCTGGCACTGTTCATGCTACCATCACCAATTCTACGAGGCCGCCTGAAACGTCCACTCCTTGCCATACAGTTACTGTCACCAATGGCACTATCACTCAAATTATAACCAGAAGCGTCCTGGTCTCAGCGTTGCCTACGAGTGCCGACGCGACGATTTCCCCACCTGCGTCTTCGAACTGCACAGTTATGCCGCCCAAGTCAACGGGTACAGAGAAGTGGCAGAATACCACCTCGACATTTTCTTCTATCTTCTCAGAGAATAGTGAGCTTTCATTTGTTCCGTCGCGCGTAGTGCCGCTCTAACATTGTATAGGAACATCTTCTGCCAACCCTGCTACCACATTCATTACTTCAATCACGAGCGGTCAGCCTTCTGACGAAGACACAACTCTCTTCCCTCAGGGACCTGTGGTACCGACTACAACACTCAGTGACGCCGCTCTACCCTCCAATCCAGCATATCCCTGGGGAGGCGTCGGTCCTCTCTTCCGGCACCATAACATGACTGCCGTGGGTGACGACGACGAATCAACCGTCGATTCAGCGGCTCAAGAGGTCAAAGGCGCATGGTGGGCCCGATGGAAGCGTCACTTCGACCGTCTCAAGTCTGGAGGCGACGAGGCAGACCTGGATGGATCTCAAAACACGTAAGATGTACTGAAACCTTCGTGTACGAGGTCTTGTCTACTCCATACAATTGCGTGAAGGACGATTTGTTCTGGAAATGGGAGAATAGATTCCCTTTGCTTTGATTTGCTTCATTTGAGGACCGATAATACCATTGATTCACTCCGCGCACTTTCCAGGCGTGAGGAGATGTCGCTAGCTAGAGCAATGGAACATAACGTCTACTGAGAGTACTTGTGTGCGCTAGTCTGAAGTCATTCTCATTTGCCCGGATTGTCTTCTTCAGGTGCACAGATGGGACTTGGGCGACCGTGGCCTCATAGCAAGGCCTACCTTCACATCAAGAGATGTGTCCAAAGCCGCCCATGGCGAGAATATGTTGGGACAGCGCCGTCCCCCTGTCATGGAACGTCCGATGCTGCTAAGCCACCCAAGTCTAGAAAGATACCAAAATCTAACGCATCACGTGGGTTTTTGACAAGACACCGATGATGCCAAAGGGTCGAACAGTCGTCACGGTGACCTGATGGAAAAGTGGCGGGTTGCCTTGATCGTCAGACGAAAATCATTCTTCGCAACAATGGCTCTCTGAGGCAGATGCAGCAACTCCAGACATGGCCAGTGTGGCATCGTGAGTCCCCCAAGAGAGAGAAGCGGCACGTGAATGTCTCCCAGACCGTGACAATCCCGTTTCGAGTACATCGCGCAGCCTTCGATTCTTGACCTACACCTTCCGACATGCTCTGGAATGTTCCACTCAGCCCTCGATACGGCCGGTAATGTCACCTGATGTTTCGCCAGGGGGCGGGGCAGGAAAGGGCGGCGTTGGGCAGAACGTTGCGAAAGGGAGAGACACCGAGGTCTCTGTGGAGCATGATCATTGGGCCGAGCAAGAGGAGTAGTTCGTCGGGCTGAAATGGACTGGATAATCCATGTTTTGACAACTCCAAAGACGTATTTGAGTTATTCACGGTCACGAGGGTTCGCAGGGGGGAGCGACAGGCTTTTTCTTCTTCCCTGGTGAGCTGGAAAGTATCGTTTGTTTGTCAAAAAAATGTCTCGCAGACCCTTTCCGCCTCACATTGTCTGGGCAATCGTGGGGGGGTGTGGCTTCTTCGGTCGGTCGAGCGGACGCGGCCGAGAGGAGGGAGGAGAAAAGGAAGCTATTGACGAGGCCAGACCAGCCCGTCTGAGGGATCCTCTTGCTCGAGGCTGTAGATGTGGGCTGATTTTGATGTATACCGGGGTGAAAGGAGTTGTCCGAAAAAGAACTGGAGGGGAGATTTGAATTGGGGCACGCGTTTTGTTGGCAATTGATTATGTCGGTCTCCCCTTCGGCAGAACCCTTTTTTTATTTATTTTTTCCCCTCAAGTAGGGGGGGCCTGGGGAAGGTTGAAGCCTGGGAAGAAAAGGTCGCCAAACCTCTCCTTGCTTTCCCCCTTTTGATGTCCTGCGTCTTTGGGTAGGAAAGGAAGGCCTGTCTGAACTGTGTTTCCTTTGATGGAGAGAGAGAGAGAGAGAGAGAATGCTAGAGACTCGAGGAACGAGTTGGCCGCGCAGCGTTTCCTCGTCCTCCTCGGAGGGGACCACGTGGACGTTGCTTTTCTGGAAACTTTTTTCGATGGGGATGGGGTTACATTGGAATCGGGTCGGGTCGTGAGTTGTGTGCGTTGCTCTTTTCTTTTTTTCCCTTGGAAGAGACAGACAGCCGGACAGAGAATGGCTCTGCAGGCCCTGGCCCAGAAATTGCTTTCGAGGAGACGAGTAAGACGGGGCGAATGACGGACGTTGAGGGGGGGGGAACGAGAAGACCGGACATGACAACGGGCGGCGAAGAATCCGATGACGACGGAAAAACAAAGACACAGGATGGATGCCTTGGAAGAGGTCTCGTCCGGCACGCGCTGCAGCGGAGGTTCTCTCCGTAAGGGGATGGAGGGTAGGTTGTAATTCGTAGTGGTGGGGAGCTTGTCCGGTCTGCCATCCGGATGTCGAGAGGGCCCAGCCAGTCGTGTGTCTCGTGTCTGATCTTTGGGTTCATCCGAATCGGTTTCCTCTCCAGAGCCGTCTGATACGCGTCGGCCGAGTTTCCCCCCCATTGTGTGATCTGCCGCGCGGTTGGTTGGTTCTGTCTTCATGTTTTTTATCTGCAACGCGCCCTCGCTCGCCTCGCGGCATTGCATCGCTCGACGGTGTTCTGGCCCCTCCTGCCTGCCTGCCGGTTTTCTTTGGTCTTGGAAGGGTAGCACCAGCCAGCCAGCCAGCCTCAGCGCCAACGCAGAAAAGCCCGGCGGCATGCCCCCCTTGAAGAGTGATTGTTTTTCCTACGTACGCCGCGCTTACGACCGCAACCGGCGGGCCAACCACGATGCCATTATACAGAATATCTAATGCAAGCCGCCGTAAGCCACGTTGCGTAGACTACTTCCGCACGTCTAAATCTCCGCGCCCGCGCGATGGAAGAAAAGGGGGGGGGGGGGGGGACAAGGGGGCCGTCATCGTCATCTCTCCTCCTCCTCTTCATGTACGCGGATGATATCGTAAATGAGCGTCTTCTACCGAGAGACAGAGATGTGACGGGTGAGGCTCCGAGGACCGGTTCCGATCGAGAAAAACATCACGGTGCCCAGGGGGGGGGGGGGAGAAGATTGTTGGCAGCTCATTTCTCCGCGGCCAATGGCGGCGGTCTGGCAGCGATACTGGCGGAGCCGGGGTGGCAGACGGAGCATCGTGCCCGTGGAGAGATCGCAAGATGCGCGAGTGTGTGGGCGAGGAAAGGGGGAGCTGGGAGCTTGGTCCACACACACACACACACGGCCGCACAGATGCAGGAAAGTGACCAGTCTTCCTCAGGTTCCTTCGCTGGGTTTCCCACCCGTCGTTTCTTGCAGGGATAAGCTCCTGGCGAAGGGAGGGTAGCACGGGTCACAGGGTAGGGGGGGAGGCAGGGTACGTGGGAAGAGATCGATGATCGAGGGTTGTGGACTCGGATCCTTGGACGCATCTTTGCTTTTTTCCCGCAAGAGTCTTCTTTCGCCTTTGCGAATGTGTGCCTCTTCGCGGGCCTGTGAAGGAGGGGGAGAAGAATGGGCCCCCTCACCCAACCACCCACCACATAGGAGACCCGTCTCGGATTTTTTGAAGCTGGGGCTGGAGAGATGGTCTTGCTTATAGAAGGACATGCCTGCCATCCCGTGACCAGAGGTCGGGACCATCACCCTGCTCCATCCGAGACTACTTGCCTTTGAGACACTGTCCCTGAGCACGACATGGTGTCTGAGAGGTCCGGACGCAGGCAAGGACGCTGAGGCTCTACGAGAGGCGCATGAATCTTTGGTGTCTGCTGTTCTGAGGTTCGCGTCGGGGTTGTAAGAGTGGAGAGTCACTGATATCAAACGGAGACTCCCGCGGACGGCGTCCTTGTTCAAGGTACCCCGGGAGATGGCAAGGGTCGGAGAGGCGAGGCGAGGTGGTTGGAGTCTGCCGGAAGAAAAGTCAGTGAAGAGCAAAAGGTGAGTCGTGCGATGGAGCCACGGACGGATAGCTGCAGCAGGGTCAGATTACCTCTGACAGTGTCATCGCGACGAAGAGGACGGGACGGGACTGGAGAGGAGGGGTGGTGGGGGGCGGTGGTTTGAGTCGGATACGCCCGCAGATGATGGATGCTTCTTACATGGGTCCAACGGGTTCATCTCGCGACGATGAGCAAGCAGTCTGTAGTCGAAACTGTGAGGTTGCACGCGGTTGATCCCGACGGGTGACGAATAAGCAAGGCCGAGTGGGGGGGGAAAGCCAGCCTGATTCACGACAGGAACTCCAAAGGACGTTGAAGGCGTGGCATCTGACATGTTTCTTCGCCCAGTAATCATTTCCCAGACGATCCACATCGGGGGGACCACACGGGATGAGACGAAGGAAGCGAAGCGGAGCGGTGAAGACCCAAGGCGAGAGGGTTTGAAGGATGAATAAGGGGGTGTGTTCGTCCTGTCTTGACGTTTTTTCCCTCCCCAAGACTTCATTCAGGAGGATGGAGACTTTGCTGTGACGACGTGAAGAGCAGACGTTGTCGTTTCAAGCGGGGGGGCAGGGTTGTCGGGGAAGAGACGCGGAAGCATGGGGGACGTCGTTTGACGGCGGTACACGTGTCTAGAGACGGGGGACCAAGCAGGCTTCGTTTTCTCGAGTACATAGTATTCTGGTTCTGGATCCAGCACAATGTTGCAGCGACCGATTTTGACGGCCTGCCCTATGTCTTGGGGACATGCAACTCTCACACACCAGACTCACGCACACACACACACACACAGAGAGAGAGAGAGAGAGAGGATCTCAGGTCCATCTCTTGGAGGGATTTCGGGATAACCGGGGAATGGGGGACCCATGCTTCCGCGTACCTTACCCGGCGGTCCTTGCTACCTTGGCAACTCTAGGTATCGTTTGTGGAAATGTACCTGGATAAGTCGGCCAGAGGATTTGATCGAGGAAGAGAAGATGTGGTTGCACAAGCGCGAATGCCACGCAGACCGGAGAAGCAGGGGATCGTGTGAGTGAAGATGGTGGTGTTGCTGTGCGGCTTCGTGTATTTGGAATCGAGGCATCGCTGTACAGAGACTGGAGTGCATCCACATCTTCATGACCGGAAGACAGCCATTCCTATTTTTTTTTCTCTTTTTTCTGATTACTCTACCTACCTGTCTATGCTATGGCTAGGGCCTACCTGCGGATTACTCATTACACCAACCTCCATGTCCATTGGGACAGGTTCTCCACGCAACCACCCGAGAGAGCGGACCAACCATCTTCTCGTCCACGACACCACCTTCTCCAAGCCCCCCTTTGTCGACAAGAAATGATATCAGACACCGATTATTAAACCTTGTAAAGTCCGATCCTCGCGGGGAGTAAACCTCTCTGCCGGTAGAATCGAATTCGCAAATGGCCAAACCGCACTGGTTCCAGCCCATTACATCCTCCTCTTGCCCCAAAACCCAAGACATGCACACACACTCTCTCTCCCCCTCCCCCCCCCCTTCCTAGGGCCCCCCGCGTTCTCTTACGCTAGCCTATCATGATCCCATCCTAAGCGCACGACGAAGCCCGGCGCCGCGCTCCGTCAGGCCGGTGCGTCTTCACGCAGCCCTTGCAGCCAGGACTGAGCACGTCCGGCACCCTCTCGAAGAGCTCGGGGCGGTAGACGTACCACTCGCGATAAAACTTCCACGCCTCGAGAAACTCGACCCAGTAGACCAGCTGCTCGACGAGCCAGCTGTCGCGCAGTCGGTCGCGGACCCACTCGATCGGCTCGTCCTTGCCGCGGTAGGTTCGGAGCACGTCGGGGCGGAGGTCGGCGACGCGCTCGGCCGTGTAGTAGACGAACTCGGCCCGGCGGCCGCGCGCCGTGAAGTAGGGGACGGAGCCCCACTCCACCACGGCGCGGGACGCGGTGAGCGATACCACCCGGACCGTGCAGCAGATGCACTTCGCCTGGGCGAGGAAGTCGCGAAGCACAGTCGAGACCTTTGGAGTGCTTGTTCGTGGGTGCATGGTTACTGTTTCTGCTGCTGCTGCTGCTGCTGCGGGTTGACTTGCCGATGAGGGCAGAAACAGGCGAGGGAAGCAGGGCCTCGGAGCTACGGGCGGCGGGCGGCGGCATTGTTAGTCTATCCCGGCTGTGTATTGTGTCGATGATGACAGTGGGGGGTTGTGTGGAAAAGGCAAGGCTCACGGGATATTGATGTTGGCCTGGCGTCATCAACTCGGCGGTATTTCCAAGAGTTGGCCACGGTAATTACAGGCACCCGAATCCAGAGTACCTTTACTTCCAAGACGATGCTTTTTTCTTTCTTCTTTTCTCTCGTTCCCTTTCTCCTGGCGGGCTCCGATCCTATCACAATCTCAAATCGCGAGGATCCCGATGCCCCGTGGTCTCGTGAAAAAGTCTAATGGCCGGCTGGGCTGACTTGCAGCGGAAGGCGACGGGACGAGCGAAGCGACCCTTGGCAGGATGGAGCTGGAGGTTTGTCTTTGATCCAAAGGGAGAGAGAGTCGAGGCTGGGTCGAAAGGGGGCCCATCTTCATGCAAGGACCCAAGCTGAATGTTCATTTATAGGTTTTCTTCTCTTCCTCGTTTCCCTCGTTACCCCAGTTCTGGCTCTGCATGCCATTCTCCCCCCGGCATGTCTCACTCGCCTTGGCGGGAGGCCGGTCTCCATGCTTCTTTCCGGCTCTGTCCTGCAGCTGCTCTGGCGGCTTATGAGCCGTCGTCGTGGTGTGGTGTCCCTCGGCTTGATACTGTTGCTGCCACGGAACGCTTTCTTATTTCGCCCTGTCTCTGTAGACACACATTTGCCAGACAGAGAGCACGCACAGGGGGGGGGATGAGAAAAATTTGAATTTTTCCAGAATTAGTTGCGAGTCGCTCATCAGAGCCTCGGCTCTCTCTCTCTCTCTGAATGCTCGTCCGGCTTTGAGAGAGACCGGGGTGGAATGCCCGGGCGATCGCGCCAATCGTGCGGAACCTATCTGCGGACGCTATCACATCTCACAAAATCCGCCGCATGATAGCGCTATGCTAGGATTCCCAACCGGGGTTTATCTGCACCGCGACTCTGTTCGACTCATTGAGATGGACGGGACATGCGGGAAACGACGCCCCGGCTAGCACAAGCGAAAACGCCCGTCATCCCTTCATCTCGCTGCTTTCGATCTGACGGACTGAAATTATCTCTCGGGTGGGTATTCCCGGCGCGGCAAAGCAACCACTTTCCGGCCAAGATGCTCGTTCGACATCTGGTCGACAATCTTCCCGGTCGAGAGGCCTCGTCGCAGCGTCACCGCAAGCCTGACATTCGCTGGTCCCGAGTGGGATTGCCATGGGGAGGGAGGGGGCATTAAGGCTGGCAGGCCAGACTGGGTCCACGGTCCATTCGCATTCCCCTCCGAGCGTCACTCCTGAGCAGGAGATGCTTTCTTTTTCCACGAAACCCCTCCAAGCCACTTAGCAAAGGGGACATGAAAACTGCCTGGGGTCGAGAGGAGGGGGTGGCTGGGTGGCCACCAGGTACCTACCTCCTCTCTCTGCCTTGGATTCATTCATTCCATTCCAACCCGGGTCCCTCGGTGACCTACGATGAGCCGGTCTTCACGGCCGAAAAGCGAGGCACACCTGGAGGAAGTGAACGAGCCTGGTCGACGCGGTTTTCTTTTGGTAGACTTCCCGCCGCCAGATGGAAATGGTAATTATCGTCCCGTTTTCTTTTGCTCTGAGACAGGGCCTAATCAAGTCCACCTCTCTTCCCCTTGATAATTTGATCATCCATACGCAACACAAGAAAAAGACACCATTCTTACCCTCCGAAAAAGACCATTCCGATGGCCAACCCACACGCCCCTCCCCACCCCTGGCTGAGTCCAGCGCCCGCCAAGTGTCTCCCACAGAGAGAGAGAGAGAGATAGAAAGAGGGACCGGGGAGGAAAGGGATGAGGTCCGTCGAGAGTCCGTCGCGGCATGGACACACACACTCACACACGCACACACACACATGGTTTGCCTCTGGTTCATAGTAAGGAGCCCGCCTGCAGCCACTTCAGCTTAAGATCTTACATATACCCGCTCGTCGAACCAGCACCTCGGGACGTCTTCTGACAGGCTATCTTCGCTCACCGGTATCTGTCGCCCCTTGTACTTGCCTTGACCGAGTTGTCATGCCAAGTCCCCTCTTTTCAGTCTAAATCGACTTCACACAAAGCGTACGTGCCAACGATTTTGCGTGGTTTTTTTCCTATGAGCCGAGATATCGAGAACTGACTGACACTTTGACAGCAGCAGCTTTACGCTTTTTTTGCCCTCCTCCCCCCCGGGCCGTTTTCCCCTTCCCGCATCGCCGCAAACAAAGACCCAACTTAAATCCAACGTCTTCCGTCCCCCCCCCCCCCCCCCCCCCGCGCCCGGGAGAACCAGACAGCAAACATGTGCGAGTGGTACCGACGCAACTACGCCTGCGGGCACCACTTCACCGGCGCCTCTGAGTGGTGCTACCGCTACAGTCAGACCCAGAAGCGCTGCAAGGTTGTCGTGACCCAGGTCGACTACGACCCCTCCGTCTGTAAGAGCTGCATGAAGAAGGGCGTCAAGACCGAGGTGCCCTGGGAGCACATGATCGACCGGACCAAACTCGACCCCAACCGCGACGAGTAAGCCGTCATTCTTTTGTTTGACGGGGCACTACGAGACCAGCAGCAACGACGAACAATTTCCATTGATTTTTCTATTTTTATTCCCCCCCCCCAAAGGGGACATGTGCCGACAGCAACACCTGCCGGGACGGGCAGCAGAACCTCTTAACGAAGGGCCTACTACACTGGCTTGGGCTTCATAGGCGAGACGGGATCTTTCTCGCGACGGCGTTGGGACAACGCGATTTGGGATCGTGAAGCTGCGGCATCTTCGGCTTATTAGAGCATCTGGGAGCGGCTCACCATATACCCATTTGATTTTTTGGTTCCTTACACGGTGTCTGTTTGCGTTTCTTTCATGGGATTAACTCCCAAGGTCTGCCTTTTTTGGTCTTTTTTTTTTTTTTTTTTTCTCCTTTTCTTTTCTGGGAACTGGAGTATTGGAAGCAGGACCTTCAACAAAAGTGTACTTCGGCAGTTTACAAAAAGTGTGTATGTTGGTCGGTTGATTCGACCCAATCGAGCCAGTGCGTCTGTCTTGCAAACCCAACTTTCCGATGCGGAGTGATTTGAACAGGGTTCTTCCGGAAGATGGCGATGCTTCAGTTCACGGCGTCAGGCATGTCGGCGGAGTGCCGGCACCGCCCCCCCCGCCCCAGAGTTTCTTATGGTATCCGCGTTGCGCGACTCACTGAGGAATGCGAGGTCTCGAATCTAGAGACACCGGCGGTCGCCCTGTCACGGTGAGGCTTCCGTAACCGTTGCGGGGACCAGGAAGCCCAGAGGGTCGATCGTCCCCATGACGAGCTTTCCGTTCCGTTCACGGCGCCGCAGCGAGAGCCCCACGCGCATCAGCATATCTGCACGCCGGCCTCGTGTGGCCCGGGAAGCATCTCCCGGGCGCGGCCCAGGGGGGGGGGGGGGGGGACACACGGCAGAGCTCGATGCCAGATCGGTCGTGGGAAAAGCTGGTGCTGGTGGTGAGACAAGGTTTGGCACGAACCGTGTGATCTGCAACACCCCGTCATGACCGGCGACGAGAACGTGCCAGCCGGAAGACATGGAGCTGGCGAGAGGCGGCGTAGCCACGGGAACGACAAAAGTCCGGTGTGTGTGGCTGGGGCAACGTTTCCCGGGCCCTGCCTGGGACGCGGCGCTCGGCGCGGTGCGCCCCCCCCCCCCTTTTTCAGTTCCGCGCATGCGTGCGTCATCTTGCCTGAGGAGAGTGCGATGATGTGCATTGTTCGTGTTTCGCTCTCGGATTGCGCCATGGCAAGCCGAAGAGGTTTTAGGTTTGGGTTTGGGTTTGGGGGTGCACGAAACAATACCGGGTGCCCTCCGGTATCACAGGCCACATCCGGCCCC
Organism: Colletotrichum agaves; assembly: GCA_036785465.1. Taxonomy (NCBI): domain Eukaryota; kingdom Fungi; phylum Ascomycota; class Sordariomycetes; order Glomerellales; family Glomerellaceae; genus Colletotrichum; species Colletotrichum agaves. Next base: position 84,445 of record JAXISO010000133.1, on the reverse strand, counting down.
ACATGCGGACCCCGCCGATTTGGGTTAGCATTCGGAGCCGATCTAAAGCGCTCCGTGTGCACCTGTGGGCCGACAACTCCGTTCGGAGAGATTGGCGGCGAATCCAGAACAGGCTCTTCCATGTGGGAAGAGGTCGACGAGCCGGTTTTGCCGTTTCTCGACTGCTGGCGACGTGTCGTTCCGATGTCGCTGCCGAACGCCGTCGGCTTGCGGCATTTGCAAGGCTCTCAAGCCCGCCGATTGCGCCTGGGGCCTGGCTGCTGTGATGGGAGTGCCCGATGAGCCTACGACTCCAGTCGAGTCATAATCCCACGTCCCACGTTTACTGGTCCCACAGATGCCTTCCAAATCACACGAGGTCGGGCGTCTTCCCGACCGCGTTGGGAGTCGGTGGGGATTGGTGGAGGCACTGCGAAGCACCTTCTCAAGCGCCCGTTCCGCGAAGGACCTCAATCGGGTGGCTCGCCATTCTGTACGGCATGGGTCGGCCAAAGCCATGGGAGTTGACGTTCGCTAAGCAGACTTTGATGACGAGGTCGCTATTCGGATAGCCCTCGATGATTTTGGTATTCTGCTTCCTGATCTTGTACGCCTTTGTAGAACATAAGTACAGGACTCAGGTAAGACGCATGACTGATCTTGGTAATGGTGTCTTTCTGAGGACTAACAGGGCGACGAGCCCGCCTGATGCAACCGCACCCCGACGCTGGAAAAGGCATCGTGAGCATTGCCTAAAGGCTCACTCCTGGGTTTTGTTACACCATCATCACCCGGGGATGTATGCCGGGTCTTATCCCCTTTACATCGCCTTCTTCGACCCTACCATCGAGATAACTCATGACGGCTCGGGTCCAGACATTGCGTGGGTCAGGCGGCGGACGCCTCTCCGCTGTTGAAGGAGCCTTTAGGGAGAGAGCCAGAGGACTTCGAGACAACCGTCCTGAGCTCAGATCGCGGTCTGACATGCAAGAGCGACTCTTTCTTATTTGTATCACAGATCCACGTCTTTAAAGATACAACTATAGACGAGTTATGAGAAGATGAAGGCCCCCGGGTCTGGACAATCGATACCCCAAACAAGGGTCTCAATCAGTGAATCCGAGTCAAGTCATATTGGCGATTTACCCCAGCGCCTGCCAAAAACAAAAGAAAAAGAAGAATGCCTCATTTACCAACTTCAATTGCCTCAGTCTCCCAGTCCCCCGTCAAAGAACGGGCACCCGCACCGACCGACTGCAGCTTCTCCGGCTGCTGCAACAACTCTCCGGTAGTCAGACCAGGCCAAACGGCCACCCACCTCCCCTTCATTGCCACCTCAGCCTCGCCTGCCTTCCACACACCCCCAGAGACCCTCGGGCTCGCGCAACTCGACAACGCTGCTCGCGGCCTCACCGGGACGCAGCGGCACCAGCGACTCAGCGCCGGGGGGCATCCTGCGGCTAACCTTGATGGCGTCGCTGCGGATCGGCTTGGACGCCCCGGCCGGTGTGATGGACACATGACCCAAGCCGAGGACGGTGGGATCGAGGGGAGAGTCCACTTCAGGATCGTCACGGACGTGTCAGGACTGGTGTTCTCGACCGACACGAACCCCTGGCGGATTGGGAGAGGCTCAACCGCAGGTTGGCAAGGAAGGACGACGACGAGGATGAGTCGGCAATGGTGGGTATCTGAAGCGGCGAGAAGAAGTAGAGCGAGAGTGTGATGATGACGCCTATGGCCAAGGCGGTCGGGAGCGTCAGAGGTCCTCGGCCGCGGTGCTGGAGAACCATGTATGGCAGGTTGAGTTTGTGACTGACAAAGACCAGGTGGTAATTATGCGATTCTCGTTGACGATCGAAGCTCCAATGACCCGCGGCACGCTCGTTGTTGATTTCCGCCTCGATCAATGTCAGAATGAGTCAAGAACTGACAGTTGGTTTTGAGAGCAATGCTCGCTTTCGCTTTGGTTGGGAGTCTCAAAGGGGCTCGGCTCCTTCCCTTGACGGATCACCAGTTTGGAACTCGTTTCTGGATTCCGAACAGGATTATTACGAGGATCGCGTAAGGGTCATTGCTGGGTTAGGCATGTGGTAGTGTAGACTGTCTAAAGAATAAGCGACGTTTGTAGGATATTAAACCAGAGTGACGATGATCAGTGCGGGGGGGCATCAGGATGTCAAATATGAGGATTCCGTAGCCGAGTTCAGCTCGCCTCGGATAGGCCCGTCCAGAAGGTTTCCGCATTGCGGTATCTCGCCAGACGTAACCCTTGAAATCAACTCGGCAGTTTTGCCTGGTCTGCCAAGCTCGCCAAAGGCTTCTCCTGGTCGGAGGCGACCGGTAGTGAAAATAGACAGCAAACTAGGAGACGGGATTTGTGAATCGGCCCACTACTTCATTCTAAACTCCGAACCTGGCAGCTTTCCATCGAAATCTCGTCGTGATCGACACTCACAACAACACCGGCGGGGGGGCTTATGCCCAACTTACCTTGGACCATGACAATCGTCCCCATTCCTTGTATGCTACCCACTCAGCGATGGCCTCAAACCTGCCTCATTCAAAGTAGCAAGCCAAAAGAAGACCTGTGTCAATGCGGATGCAAGCGCCGGCTGTTCGTCTCGCTCAGTTTGATCCTCTCATCCTATCGCAAAATTGCTGGCTTCGCACCCGCACCCCAACTAGTAAGTCCTCCGTGATAGAAAATGTCTTGATTCTTTGTTTTTCTTGTTCTCCACGATGCAGCTCATCATGGCTCGGTTGAGGTCGAAGGCGACTGGACCGTCTTTCCCACGAGGCGTGGAGTCATAAAGCCATGGTCTTCCGCTGTTGGTGAGAGGTTCTGGGTTTCGTGATCCAACAGCTGAGCTGCCTCCGACCCATCCCTCAGCTTCATTCATTCTTCAGTTCATTCGTTTCTTCAAACCCCTCAGCCATAATGAAGGCCGCCACTGTCGTTTTCTTGCCTTGCGGCTCTCGCCGACGGCGCCGCCGTCAACCTTGCCGGCCGAGCGGGTCCCCTCGACGTCAACATCGAGCCAGGTCGGTAACAGCGGACTGAAGGCCACCATCACCAACACCGGCGGCAGCTCTTTGAGGGTGCTCAAGGCCGGGTCCATCCTCGACGGGTGTCCCATCGAGAAAGCTCAGTTCTCCACCTCTTCTACCGACGGTGGTAAGTTGAAAAGAAGATGAAATTGCCGAGACATACATTCTAACAACGACAACAACAATAACAATAGTCAGCAGAGTTGCCTTCGACGGCGTCCGCGTCCGCGTCTACGATCGGGATCTCTCAGGCAATGCCTTCCAGACCATTGCTGCTGGCGAGAAGGTCGTAAGTCCGGTGGGATCCTTGCCCGGGCTCACGACCTCAGCAGCGGCGGCGAGCACAGCGCCTCCAGCGTCGGATCTCTCCGCTACGCCGAGGAAGGCAGCAACGAGATCGCCGGGCCAGGTCGACCTCGTCGTCCACCAAGAGCAGCGTCGCGAGCGGCTTCGGAAAGGCCGCCGGCGTCCTCGGCGCACGACCGGCGGCGCCAAGCTGTACTGCACCGACGTCGGTAACTTCTGCTCCGATGGTGTCGTGGCTTACACCCAAGGTCGCAAATTTTTTAATTTTTTAACCCCCACTCTTCTTCTGTTCTCCTCGGACTTCTTAACTGGTAAAGATTTTGTGCTGATAACGTTTCCCAGCCCGGCACCAACGGCTACATGGTTGTCTGCGATTACTGATTCCAGTTCCCCGCGTCTGACGCTGCTCGCCATGCGGCTGACCAGCCGTACGTCTTAGTTCGCGAGGCCACTCACTTGACGGAGATTGCTGTAACGGAAGACGTTTGCTACGGCTACGAGGGTTGCGTCGACAGCATCAGCACTTCCCAGTCGCTCAACAACGCCGACTCCTTTGCTCTGAAAGCCAACGGCATCCAGGCCGAATGCTAAGGGGTGGGTGGAATTGCTGTCGTCAAATTGTTTGAAAATATCTTCGTATGTCTCTAGCGAGTACGCAACTCGTACATAAAAAGGTTGACCTCGAAGGTTCGGAACACAATACGTAAGCCACTCTGTGGATATCGAGTCAAAAAACATATGACTGATTGGAGAAAGTAAGGGCGACTTTCTGCGACTCTTTCGCCGGGTCAGTCTCATCAAGACGGGGGGCTTCCTGTCGTGTTTCTTGGTCAGGGGGTTGATATGACATATATGTTTTGGCTCGCATCATGGCAGGAAGTGCCTCCGAGAATGATCATCCGCAGTCCATGACACGGGGCAATGGACGCAGGTTGACATATGACTTAATTGAGCAAAACAAAGCTTCATGGAATTTCCCCTCGCTAACAGCTTCAGGGAAAAAACGGCGCAACTCCCCACCAAGCGTCACCCCTTCACGTAGGTTTATCCACTCTTTTAGCAGACCATTAACTAATCAAGGTTTTGGCCGCGACGAGCCGTCAAATCACGCCTCTCCGAGGTCATTAGTAGGGCCGTTGCTAGACGTTTCCTTCACGGGTTGATTGCAAGGATCTGTTTTTTTTTCTCTTGCGCGCAAATCTCTCACACCACGATTGGCCATAAAAGTCTGTGTCGTGCATTCTTTCGCTTGCGTCGGCATCGAACCACCTCTGCCTCTTCTTCATCAGCGTCAAGATCTCACGGTAGTCATCTCACGGCAGTCAATTCGATAAACCTCCTCCCCCCCAGGACTCGAAAGACACAGCTCCAAGGCACAGCTACAATGGGACAACCATCGTCCGCGGCGTCCAATGCCGTCATTTACGTCACTTACGCAATCTTCCTGTACGAACTCTAAACATGACCGGCTCATGAACTCGGACAATCCCATCTTGCTACCCGGTGAATGGTCACTGACTCCCTGAACAGAATCTCCGGAACTGCCATTGCGTGGAAGTTCCGCAACCAGTCCAAGGGAGAGTTCCTGGCTGGCAATAGGACTCAGACGGGTCAGGCAATCCCCCCTCCTCCCCCCTTGCCTCCAGCTTTGATCGAATGAGCCCTCATCGCTCGGTTCATCGCGTCGCCACCCTCTCGATACTCTCAGCCCCCTTCTGGATGACCAGCAACTAACACACGCTCCCCATAGCCTTCCCTCTGGCCCTCAACTTCATCGCCTCTGGTGAGTGAAGAAGACGCGACAGCGCTTCTCCGGCCCGAAATTGCTCTTTTTTATGAGAAAAAAAGCGAGCGGCAGAACGGCACAAGCGACGCGACAGACAAACCACCTCAGAAAGCAATGCGCAAACCGACAAACTTGACATGAGAGCTCATGGCCGTCAGAGTATCATGAAACGACGAGATCAGGGTAATAGCAAAGCATCCGACGAAACTGACAGGCAGGTTCGTAAACCCAAAGCTCAACATCTCTCCTCGGGCGCTCCCACCCCCCAACCCCTTTTCGGTCCGTCTGACGGGGCTGCTTGTTTTTGGCCTTCACCGTTCAATCTGGCTCCGAAGTGAACGGAACAATGCTCCCTCGGGCAGAAGACGGACCGGGATCGGGCGGGACTCCGAGGATGCGGCTCACTACGGGCGCGGATTTGAAGCAGCCGGCGGCGGCATCCACCCTCCTGGGCCAACAACCAGAGGAGATGCCCCCCCTCCCTGCGGAAATGAAGCTGAGATTGCACCGTAATTACTCGATCAAGTTAATGCTTGCGTGGGAAACGTGCTGCCGCTCCAATATCTCTCCCCCCCTTTCCTCCCCCCCCCCTCTCCCGCCTTCGCGTGTCCGTGAAATACTGACCACCCCAAGCTCTCGGCTCCGGTATCCTGTTCTCCTACCCCGAGCTCGGCACCATCGCGGGGATCCAGGGCGTCCTCGTATACGCCCTCGCTTCGTCCCTCCCGCTGCTCATCTTCGCCGTCCTGGGCCCCGTCATCCGCCGCAAGACGCCCGAGGGCTTCGTCCTGACGGCGTGGACCCGGCAGCGCTACGGCACCATCACCATGCTCTACCTCAGCTTCATGACCCTCGTCACACTCTTCTTGTACATGACCTCCGAGCTATCTGCCATCGGCCAGGTCGTCAACGCGCTGACCAACCTGGACGGTCTCCCCGTCATGATTGTGCAGAGCGTGGTCACCACCATCTACACCTGTGAGTGTCCTCTTACTTCCCTTTTTTTTTTTTTTTTGGCTAGGCAAGAAACACAATCTCACACCTCGTCCGTAGCCATCGGCGGTTTCCGCATCTCCTTCATGACAGACACGCTGCAGGGCGTCATGGTAATCGGCCTCATCATCATCGTCGCCGTCACGATGGGCGTCAAGACGGAGATTGACACGTCCCTGATCGACGCCTCGGGCCTCCTCAAGCCCACCCTCCTGGGCTGGCAACTCCTCTACATCCTGCCCGTCTGCATCCTCACCAACGACTTCTTCCTCTCCGGCTTCTGGCTGCGCACCTTCGCCTCCAAGACGGACAGGGACCTCCTCGTCGGCGTGTCCGTCTCCGTCGTTGTCATCCTCTGCGTCCTCACCATGGTCGGCGTCACCGGCCTCGTCGCGGCCTGGTCCGGCGCCCTCCCGCTCGACCAGATCTCCGAGAGCGGCTCCGTCGCCTTCTTCCTCCTCCTCCAGCGGCTCCCCGCCTGGGTCGTCGGCGTCGTCCTCGTCATGGTCTGCACCCTCAGCACGGCCGCCTTCGACACCCTCCAGTCCGCCATGATCTCCTCCGCCTCCAACGACCTCTTCCGCAACCGCCTCAACATCTGGTGGATCCGCCTCGGCGTCGTGCTCGTCATCGTCCCCACCATCGTCATCGCCCTCAAGGCCCCCTCGGTGCTCCAGATCTACCTCGTCTCCGACCTCCTCTCCGCCTCCGTCATCCCCGTCCTCGTCTTCGGCCTCGTCGACAGGTTCTACTGGTGGCGCGGCTTCGAGGTCGTCGTCGGCGGCCTCGGCGGCATCGTCACCGTCTTCCTCTTCGGCCTCGTCTACTACGACGGCGACGTCCGCAAGGCCGGCGACCTGCTCATCATCTCCGAGGGCCTGTACGCCAACGACTGGAGCGTCTTCGGGGCCTTCGTCGCCGCGCCCGTCGGGAGCTTCCTCTGGGGCTTCGGCGCCTTGGCCCTCAGACTGGGCTTCCAGTACGTCGCGGCCAAGAGGAGCGGCCGCCGCTTCGACGCGCTCGATCGTCCCGTCGGCCCTGGTTTCACCTCCGGACCTGAGGGAACCCCGCGCGCTGTCGACGGCGACGAGTACGCTGACATCACTTCCAATGTCGAAATCGTCAAGCCTGCTGGCAAGTTCTTCTGAGCTTGACAATCAACCGTCGACTCTGCTGTCCTTGACAACAGTGTTCTCGACACCAACGTCGTCACCACCACCACCACCACCACCAACAACCACAACAATAACGACAAAGGCGAAGTCTGAAGGAAGGGGGGATTTTTACTTCTGAGTATTTTGCGGGGGTCGGAGAGTCTTTTGCTCCTATGCAAACCCAAGGCTCATGATATAGCCATATAATCAGACACATATAATACACTCATTTACATGTTTCTGTTTTTGTGTACTCCTCGTACACATCCGCCCAGCCAAGTGTTCCTCGCCCCCCGTCTTCATAGCTTGACTCCCCTTCTCCTAGCAAAGTCTTGCCGCTCCATCTGCTTCAGGCCCTTTTCTTCCAGCTCCCAGTCCTCCGCCGTCATCGGCTGCGTGCTTCCCCAGATCTGCCACTTCTTCGGCTCGTACGTCTTGGGGTGGATCTGGCGCATGATGACGAAATACTCGGTCTCGTTCTGGATCCTCTTGCTGTCCCCGACGGGCTGCCCCGTCTTCTTGTCGACCCTGCCCAGCTTCTGCTCGCTGCTGATGGCGACGACGGCCTGCTGTATGATGGGCGACTTGCCGAGGGGCGGCAGGGGCGCGACGCGGTGGCTGACGACCTTGGGGGACCGGTTGTGCTTGATCAGCTCCCAGGTGATGGACTGGTTGGCCTTGCGGCGGGAGATGACGGAGCTGAGGGTGTCGTAGAGGCGCGGGATGCAGATCTCGCGGAGGGTGTCCTTGTCGCCGGACGCGAGGGCCTGGTTCATGCGGTGGTGCAGCGCCTTGGCGGTGGGCACGATCTGCCTGCGCTGGACCTTGAGCGTCGGACGGACCCAGAGCTTGGGCATGGACTGGAACTTCAGACCGACGATGGTCGCGAGGTCCTTGATGTGTTGTTTGTAGCGGTTGAAGAGGTATTTCAGGAGGGGCCCGGGGGATTTGTCGAGCCGGTCGAAGGGGAGGTGGACGAAGGTGCCTGTTGGCCATGGTTAGTCGTCGATAGCTCCCGTCGCGCGCACATTTTCCTTCTCGTAGAAACCCTCGCTTGCAAATGCCGTCTCGGTTTTCCAACAAGCCCCTCAAAAAAACGTACCCGGGAGCAGGATTTGCGACATTTGCTGCAGCTGCGCCGCCTCCACCTCCTTTGCCGAGTATCCCTTGTCGGATTTGGCCGCATATTGTTTCTGTAAGCGCGCGTTGAGGCGCATGTCTGCGTCCGGAGCATTGGAGTAGCTCCTCGAGGGGAAAGCGGCGACCGGTAACCTCCTGGCGGTCGTCGTCGACGGGAACGCGGCCCGGGTGAAAGTCTGAGGGCGCTTGGCTGCTGCTGCTGATCTGACCAGGCCCAGGCCGAACAGCGGCCTCGCGGAGCGGTACATGGTTCGTTTCCGATCGAAGGGTTCTTCCCCTTTGTTTTTGTTCTTGCTCTTGTTCTTGTTTTTCTTCGAGGCCTGCGGCGGAGAGGTATGTATGCGTTCGAGAGTGCCCGAGGTCGCGAGGAGGGGTTGTTGTATGGCCTGATTCCTAGACGTCCGCGGGACTATCGTCAGAAATCTGAGTCGAATTGAAAGTATCGGGTTGGTCCAAGCTTCCAACCCGTTTTCTTTTTTTTCCAACCATGGCTTGGCCCGGAGTGCCGGCCGCCGGCGTTGCGGCTGTGGCTAGCGTGCAACGGAGAAGCGGGCTGGGCGGGGCGGGGGCTTTCGGATATTTGGTGTGGCTGACGCCAATCAGAGCCACGCCAATCACCATGTCTTTTTGTTCTTTTTTCTTACTCGCCTTCCACAATGATAAAATGACGCACGAGGACATGGGCTGCGTGTGGGTTCGGGATCCGCCGCCAACGTAAGGAACGGGGTCACAAAGGCGGGTCAGCTCGAGGATCCTGCTGGCAGCTGCTGATGGTCTCTGTCTTCAATTGCCAATGGCTGCCCGTACGGAGGTATTATCAAGTTGGGCTTCCGTATGGTTTCTCTTCACAACACCCTCATCATTTGTCATCACTCATCACTGGTCAATTTCAGTTGAATCAGAACGTGAAGTGAGTTGCAGAGACTCGGCGAGAGGATCTTCAAGACGTCTGGTTTCCTTCACTGTCACTGCCTGAAAGCCTGGACGGCTCTTTTCATCGATGTATTTGTCAAACCAGATCTCCGCGGCAGCCGAGGCTGTATCGTTGCGGACAAATCGGCAGTGTGCGTTCCTCAGACCAATCAACCTCTCGCCATGGTCAATTGAGGTTATCTTTGGGCCGGCTGCTTACGTGCGCGAGGGAGATTGGGCACTCATGCGGATGGATACCTGTCTGGCTCTCTCTATCTTACGGATACCTACCTTATAGTCTCTACGGTATTTAGCTTACACCGTTTTGCCTCGTACTCCCGAGCGTCGTGTCAATCCATCAGGATACCGAGAAAAGAAAACCCTAAAGTCATCCCAAAGACACTGGTTCCCGGAGACTTTCATCTCACAAGGTGTATGGAACACCACGAACCTAATGGATGGATAGTGGACATGATCCAAATGTAGAAGGTGATGCAGATCCCAAGGTGACACTCGACGCAAATGTAGGCTGAGGTGCCCTGCACTTATTTCCGCCCAAAAACTGAAACCTCGACGGCAATTGCGGGCACGCGACCCCCATCCAGGGATCTGAGCTGTCTACGAACCTGACGAAGAAACACCCTGATCTTCTTTATTTCCCCCCTCCGTCCACGTCGCCCATCTTCTGGGTGGGAATCAGGAGGACAGACCGGAAAAAACCAACCAAACCAAAGCACTTCTTCTCGTCCACCTGGTTACCCCCCAACTACCTACCCTAAGAGGTTACACTACCACCACCGACTTTTCTTATTTTGCTTTTTAACTCAACCACAACCTTGCCTTACCTCAATTGGGTAGGTTATCCCGCCTCGTATCTTGCTCCCTCCAAATACCCCGGCTCTATCGACGACGACCTCACTCCCCCTCAGAAAAACGACCTCGACCCTCCGTCTCCCTCCCATGCCTTGACGACGAGCCTACAAACCCGATCCCCAAAAAACTCCCCTCGATGGATGCCGTCCCCGCCGCCACAAAACGCACCTAGATGGCCCCTCCCGGCCCCCGACGCCCCTCCTCCTCGAACCAGCATTACAACAACAACCAAAACGGCTCTTCGTCGTCGCCGTCGTCCCCGGACTCCGCCGACCTCCCGCCGCCCTACAACCCAGACCTCGTTTCCTCCTCCCTCCTCGAGCCCCGCATCGCCGTCGTCCTCAACGTCCCGAAGCCGTGGCGCCCGTGGCTCTTCGCCTGTCGTCTCCTCTCCATAGTCCCCGCCATATTCTGGGCCCTGCAGCCCGCCCTCACGCTCCTCGTGCAAATCATTCCCGTAGCCGTCCCCGGCGGTAAGAAGGCTGCCGCGAACCTCGCCTCCGCGGCCCTGGGAAATGCTGCCGCGACGGGGCTGAGCAGTCTCGGAGGGGGAGTTGGAGGGGTAGGCGGAGGGGTAGGGGCATGTCCACCGAGCAATTGGCCTCCGGGACACCCCGAGATACCGTTCCCGTGGACGGAGATGTCGCTGGGGTTGATGTGGGTTCGTATACACAACTCCGCCGCCGGTGACGCGAGAATACATGGCTGACGAGAAAACCACCAGTGCGGCGCGTCGGCGTACCTGTCATTCTTCTTCATCGATTGCTTAATGTCCCGGTGGTGCGTGTTCCGCGAAGCTCCTCGCATCCGAGGCGACAAGAGGCTAAACGTTCACAGGCTCATTAACTACACGCCCTCGGCGACAATAATCCGGCTCCTGACGATGAGCATCACCAACGCCTTTCTCACAGAGCGCATCCTCACCTTCTCGGGCGGCTTCGAGGATCCCAGGTTGTTACTACCGGGATGGGTTACCATTGCTACGGTAGGCCCAACATGCTCATCTTCTCTCCATCTTCGGGAGCCAGGTCCACTTCCTAACCCGTTTGCTCCAAACAGACCCTTACGATAGCGTACCATATAACTCAACGAAGCATCAACATCGAGAAGGAGACGTCCACCTCGATCAACATATTCTCAATAGCAAGCTTCATCAGCATGGTCTCTCTGCTCGCGCACTTGCACTACAACGGGTCGGACTACCCCGAGAAGCCGTTCGAGTCGCTTGCGAAGCTGTTGCTGGAGCTCGTCCAGCGTGTGGCGGGCGACGCAGTGCTGCCCGCGTCGTCGAATTCTTCAGCGTCGCATGTGGAGCTGTAGATGCAACCAGGGCCGGGCGAGCTGTGCAGAAGGGACACCAGAGGGGCCAGCAGTAGGTGAATCGAGCTGCAGAACCGGGGCGTAAGAAGGAATAGCCCATCGCGCGTCACGGAGGAATCGCGCAGACGTCACAACCGCAGCGATGTTTGGATGCTTGGCCTTTTTGTATGGAATGCTTTGAGAACATAGATACCCACGACCATGGAATAATTACGCCGCACTGATTTCTCGTAGCGCCAGGTGCTCCTCAAAGATTCTGATCACGTAATACGTGCAACGGCTAGATGGACACCCAAGCTCATCAGCAAGGTTTGCTACGAGTCACGAGTATGCATGTAGAGTTTCCATTACATGCGCGCACACGCAACGTTTAACTAAACTTCGCAGGCTTACGGAACCAAAACCACCACCCCTCGCAGTGTAGCCTTCATCCGGATTTGCCGCCGCGTTAAGAAGGGAAATCGACAAAATTTGGAAAAACATCACGTTGCGTCTGTGTGAATAGTTAAAGCATGACTAATACGTCAATTTGTAAACTACCAAACCATGGACTGCCCAACCGTCAATGACATTACGGCACGTCCTTGGAGATAGACTATCTCATCATCGCGTCGGGAAGACGCAAGTCGCCCTAAACCATCGAACCGATAACATCTTCCGTCGGTGCGAGGTATACCGTCCTACAACGTCGAATCGGGCGCCGACACTGAGCGGCGTGGGAGTGCGACAGGTTATTCATGCCTGAAGCCTCCTCAAACCCGGACGTCAATCAGCCAGATGTAACATCTCCGGTGATTGTGCAGGAACGGCGGCGACCTGCGGCGGGCTTAGAAGCCGTGGACCTTGATGGTCTTGGTATCCAGTCCGAGGCCCTCCTTCTTGTTGACGAGGAATTCCTGGACAACCTTGCGCTGGTCACCCTGGAGCTGGATGACCTCGCCCATCTCGCTGTCTGCTACGATGGTGCCATTGCAAGCTAGGGACGCGTTAGCGGTCTGACATTGACGTCGATGCGGGGAGTGGGGTAACACACCGAACTGCTTCTTGATGACCTTGAGAATTTTCTTCTGGTCGAATTTCTTTGGAAGACCCTGAACTGTGGTCAGAGTCTTTCGTCCATTACGCTCTGTGTTTTGGTCTGTTAGCGCGTTGTTCCTCAAAACCGTTGCCGCGCTCCGCACACAGCACTGCTGGAATCGCGGCACGTGCGGGATTTGCAGGTCGAGGTTGCAACGGAATTGATGATGAAGCTGACGTACGTTGGATGCGTATATGGATATAGTTTTGAGCCTGTTTGGTCTCTCCGGTATCTTCGTCGGCTTCGGCGAAGGGGTCTAGGCAAGGAACAATGTCAGCGGACGGGGGTCTCGAGACGTGGCGGTCAAGGATAGGCGACGTGTCTGGGGGTGGTTATGTGGCCTCCAAGTTCACATCTGGGCGATGGCAGCAAGCAAAGACGCTTGCATATTGTTGAAGCAGGTGACGTACCGTAGGTCTTGAGATTTTCAATTGACATAAACTCGTCTGTTCGGGGGTGACTTTGGGAAAAGGGTTTTGGTGATGGGACTGGAGATCAGCGACAGACGGCTTGGGGTAAGCGGTCTCGCTGCGACGGGCGTGTGGTGGTGAGTGGAGTCTGGTGAGGTAGCTGAAATGCGCGAATGTCTGGTTGTCCTTGTGGAAGCTGAAGCCGAGGGAGGGGAGACTTGGAAGGTGTTATATTTGACGAAAAGGTGGCGAAAAGTGAAGAGTCGACGAAGGTTGCTGGGTTTTGTACGTCGGAAGATTTATGGGGGGTGGACTTGGTTGGTCTGCCGATCTATGTATGACTGATGTTGTGGAAGTTAGGAGAAATGGCGGACTCGGTCGGGGTTTGGGGGGAGAGGGAGAAGGGGAGGGGGCCGTGGTCAGGGGATGCACCTTACCTTAATGGAGAGGCGTCTTAGTGCCTTCATAGGTAGGTACCTTACACGGAGTACTCGCTGGCAGGGGGGCGCAGCTAGAAGGCACGGGTGACGAGCGAGGGGCAATGGAAGTAGTACGAGCCGCTGTTGCCAGTTCAGCACTCTACTAAAGTACCTAAGGTACCTAGGTAAGGTTTGTACTATACCTTCCTTAGGGTACCTACCTTTAGGTACCTTTGGGGAACGCACCTCGCTGAATGAGAGAGTAAATAGGGGAGGGTATGGAGGTGATTGGCAGATAAGATAAGGAAGTCCTGGGACCAATCCTATCCGGAGAGAGCTGGCTAAAGGGCCCACCACCTTCACTACCCCCCTACCGCCAATCCCAGTCCCAACTCAGTACCGCTCACTGCAGTCAGCCATTCACTCGGTCTCTCACTCATTCGTTCATTCACGTCACACACTCCCTCATTGAATCATCCAAACGCGCATCACACCACACCTTATCCGCAGTTCGTCGCCAACATCAGTCACACTTAGTTCGGCCGTCATCCCACGGTTGTCGCTTCACACGGTGGCACTGTTCCCATGTCTCCGATCCAACAACTGGACCAGCTACTTCTTTAGCTTATCATCACAGCCGATGCAGTGACAGTCAGTCACACTGGCACCCTTCCATCCCAAACCAGTTGTGGCTGGCCCTTACGTGACCTCACTCGTCGACAGCCTGCGAAGAAGGAATCGTCCAGTTGCGGTCTAGTGTTTGGAGAAGCAATGACTGAACCAGCAGTCCCTTACTACTACTTCAGTTTAGGGCAGTACGAAAAGCTTCCCTGCCCATCTCGGCGTTCTCGACCATCAGTACCCGTCTGCTAGGTACAGCCACATGCTCTCTCCAACCGGACCTGACCCCCTCCCTCTAAGTATCCCGTCGTCTCTCACTACATAGTATTCGTACCTTAACTTACCTTACCTTGCGCAAGCCTTTGGGTGAGACACAAGCACCATCTGACGAGGGAACAAACACCATGCCTAACCGAACTTCTGCATTGTTCCTCGTTGTAAGGTAGCAGAGGGGAATGGAGTCCCCCATGAGGCCCCCCTCCCCTTGCAGGATACCTTACCGTGTGGTGGGCTCAGACTTTTGGCCCCTCACTGTACCTTACCGACGAACCCGCGCTCCACCTGCTGCCAGCCGGTCTGGCTGTCGCCGCCTCGGTCATCCCGCATTCAGCGCTCAGCCCAGCCCTACCTCCCTACACCAACGATGCCGCATCCGGGCGCCGACATCTGACGTAGTTGCTGGATGAGCCCCGATGAAGCCTCGATTTGGACTGTGCAGCAATCTGATGTTCACCATCATCGAGCTGTTCAGACCTGACAGACCTGACCAAACGAATCATGACATAGTTGCGGCACACTATGTATTCCCTACGAGAAACCCCAGCCAGCATCAGTCCAGCTCCGGCACAGGAAGATGATCTACGAGCTTCAAATGCGTCAACCCCAACTTGCCCAACGCCTCGACTGCATTCCGATCCCGCAGCTCCTCCGTCTCCTTCTCCGTCACCAGCACAAAGTCTTGTTTCAGAAGCCAGCTACCCTCCTTGACCTTGTACTGCTCCGCGGTCGCCTTGTCTACCTTGTCCAGATCTACAACCAGGCTCTTCTTGACTCCGAACACGGCGTCCGACTTCTCGTACGGGTCTCCTCGAAGATAGATAGCACTAAACCTATCGTCAGCTTCTCGTCGGGGAACGGGCAGGCACTATTTCTTCCTCCCCCCCCCCCCCCCCCTCGTTCTCTTCTACAGCGCGTCAACAGCAACTTACGTGATCAAGTGATCCCAGCCCTCCTTCTGGAACATAAAGTGCAGATGCGCGGGCCGCCAGCAGTGCCGTCCCAGCAGATCCAACAGCTTCCCCACCGGCCCGTCGTGCGGGATGGGATAGCTGACCGGCTTGATACCCTGAAACCAGAACCGTCCCTCGTGGTCCGACACCATGACGCACCGCTCGCTCGCGTCGGTCCGCCCTTCGTGCTGCACGTCGTAGTGTCCACTGCTGTCCGTCTCCCAGATGTCAATCTTGACACCGGACACGGGGTTCCCTCGTCGGTCCTTGACGGTGCAGATCACCAACAGCGGCTCGCCCTCCGGGTCACCCGACATGTTGGCACCGTTCTCCAGCGTTGGTGCGTCGTGCGTGTGGAAAGGGCCCAGTACGGAGCCCTCGGTCGAATCGCTCGGCTTCGGGTGGTTGATGCTGTCGACTAGCAGCGAAAGGCCAAGGATATCTGACAAAAGAATGAATTCCTGAACTTGTCAGCTTGCTTGCTTACTGATTTCTGCGAAGCGGGTCTGTCAAGGGGGGGGGGGTTTCCCAGGGCCTACATGTCGGACGTCGGAGCTGATCTGCCCGCATCCCACGAGGAAGTTGAGCGCTTTCATCCATTCGTCCGTACTCAGCCGCGTCTCGCGCGCAAAGTCGTGCAAGTGCGTGACGAGGCGCTCCATGAGGTACTTGAGGCGCGCATCATTGCTTTGGGAGTTGATGCGGATCGTGTTGGGTGTGATGTTGTCGATGGTGAGATCCAGGAGCTCTGGGGTTTTGTCCGTCATCTTGATCGTATGTTCTTTCGTCCCACTACTGCAGTCGGATCTCGCTCAATGTTCAAGGGGGCGACGGCAGCTTGCTTGACTCGATAGTTTAAGTACGCCTCTCGATCGACCTTCCCTCTGGAACTGCTTCCCGACAACTCCAGAACACCGGGGGAGAGGCGGGGAGGGGACCCTCTTTATGTAATGCTCCGTAATCACCACACTCCGAGTGGGCTGTCGAGTACGGCTGGGTAAAGTAGGTCAAGGCAAGGTACCTGCGTCGCCGCGGCGCCGTGATCCTCACGCGATGACACTCTGACGAGTCGTTGCCGCTTCGTTGCGGTGTGGGTGATGATGTCTTAGCCGTCGACTGGCCTTGCTTTGCTTGGTGCCTTTGTCAATCTTCGCGAACTACGCCCGAGTATTTATTTATTTGAAGCTACTTAAGCGGAATCATTTACAACAAGAAGAGACACAATGCGTTATTAGAGTTTCAGCATCTTCCCCCCCCCAATTCCCCTTCCAAAGCGCAAGAGACAACGCCCGCCTGGTGCAAAGCCGAAAGCGGCAGTGACCTTGACCCCTCCGGCGCTGCCCGTCTGCGGGGCTTTAGCGTTTGCCCCGCCCCCAGTCTCACAATGGGAAGTCCGGGTGGAGGGGTAGACTTGGGGCCCGAGCGTCCCGGGTCGTACTTCGGGACTTGGAGAACACGGTCATCCGGGGTGTCTGGCATTGCTATGTAAGCGGCATGGGCATGGAACTTCGGCACGTTACTGACTTTTTGTTGAGTTGTGGAATTACGGATTACCCGGTCGGAATTGTGCCTCGTTAGTGTTTTAGTCCGCGGAATATCGTTGCCAAGCCATGGGCAGATGAAATCGCCGTTTAACCGACCGCCGGGCATCATGCCCTCCTATATGCGGAGAAACATGGACATAAAATCTTCTTCAAAAACCCGGTATGCCCCCAATCTTTTCTTGTCCAGTTGCCGCCGCCCTTCCGAGGAGGGTATTTGATGTTGTTGCCAGGCTGCGAGGGGAAAACAAAACATCAAACCTCTCTTCCCTCTCCCTCCCGAACCAACTCTACTGAATCCCCGCCGGCGATGCTGACCCCGGCTTCCGTCCGTAAACGACACATCTGTGCCGCATCAGCAAGGAACTCCGCGCTTCTCGAACGTCAAAACCTTGAAAGAAGATAAAAACTTACATCGGTAAGTAAAGCGTGCGTCCGCAGATCCTTCAAGACAGTCCTGACCTCGGCGCAAAAAACGCCAACGTCATCCTCGCTCGACCTCCCCCCAGAAAACCTCGTGAACAGAGCCAACTTCAGGCCTTCCAGCCCCGTTGTCCAGAGTTCGCGTGCGTCCACGTTCCAGGTTTCCTTGAAGTGCGGGTCCTCTGGGCCATCGGTTGATGGGCCACTCGCTTTTGTACTCTGTGTCACTCCTTCGAACTCTGTCTCGAGCATGAAGGCTTCTGCGAGTCTGCGCGATGTCCATTCTGCGGGCCTGCTTTGGCGGTACTTTCGTAAAAGAGGGTGGAGAGCCGGTAGATAGGCGCGTCCGGCGAGAGGATGCCGTCGTCGCAGCTGCATGGGAGGGCAAAGTCTTGCATTTTCAGGCGGTTCGAGATTTCTGGTGCCTCGTGTTAGGACGGCCAAGGGAGCAAGATGGGTTTGTAGGGGAGGGGGGGTGATCGAGGGCTCACGCGAAGGCTTTGTTGACAGTCCTAATAATTGCTTATACTACCCGCCAATACCATGCCGAAGATGAAATCGAAGGGTTTTAACCACGTTCACTCCTTTTCGATATCATCCAACTCGAAAGAGACGTTGGCGGGGGGGAGACCCTGGAGCTTCACATCAACGAGGTCAAGCTCGCCTGAACTCACTCGGGCTCACCACGAGAGCTGTATAGGACTCAGATCAACTCCGATGAACTAAATCTGGATATTGGCAGACGTTAGGGGACAAGGTGAGGGAACAAACCACCTTGGCTTCGGGAAGCGCATCCGCTGCGAAAACGTCAGTCGTGTTAATCACGGTGGTGGTAAATGACCTCTCACCATATTGTATCGCCCAAATTCCCGTCCCGGTACCGCAATCCAACACGCGATTAGCAGGCCCGTCGCCTTTGGGACATAAGCAAGGGGAGAAACCATCGGGATGGTTCACCTCCGAGATTAGAGAGATTCCGAATCGAAGTCATCAGCCGCCTGTTCCAATCACTTCATCAGCACTCCACGCGTTCGCGCAGCTGGTAAGAGAACCGACCAAGGGCTGGTTTGGCGCAGCCATCGTCACGATCAGGTCGGGATTCCGAGGCTTGCAGGAAGTGGAAGAACTGGCTGGCGACCAAGCTCTAGTTACTACGAAGGAATCTTGAGCGCTCGTAGTTCCGCGCTGGTCTTTCATTCGGGAAACATGTCCGCGCCCGATGTGATGAATTGCTGACGACATGACAAGTTTTTGATTCTTCGCTTAGATTCTTACCTCCCGCCTGCCGACGATATAAAAAAAAGCTGGCATCTCCCAGCTTGTGCCGTCCTGGGGCCCCCAACTCGGTTCTTCGCATGCGTGTCCGACGAAGTAGGTACCTCAAATCCGGACGTCCGGGCTATGGGAACAAGCCGCAACCGCTGATGCTCCTGTTGCCATCGCTCCTGTTGCCGCCGCTGCCGTTACCGTTGTTGTGCCCAGTCCGGTCTTCTAGATCGTAGACGACTAATTCTCGAAGGCATCCAACGTATTGAACCAGGACCTCCACTCCGATATCTGCCCAGTATTCTCTCCACAGACCTTTTCTTCTCTCGCTGTACCCGTACTCGCTGCTTCGAATTTTCTCGATTATCCCGTTTGTATCGCCTGTGACGCAGGCTCCCGACGGCTACATAGGTTCTTATTGCCGTTTGGTGGGTGGACGCTCACCGACGGGTATCATTGGGGTTCGAACCTCGGGAGAGGGTTCGATCGCTGCGAAGTTTCTCCAAGACACTGGTTCCCCGTGGCTTTTGGTAGAACATAGACATAGGTCTGCAAGGGCGGGTCGGGAACTCCTGGGATTTTGCTACTCGAACGTCGTCGACGGATTTCGTCTTCGGCTCAGCCTCCAGGCAAGCCTCACTGTGGACGCCCAACGCCGAAGAGGATGGCGTCTGGCTGACAACAGGACCGGGCGCTGGTATCTTTGCTGCGATGCCGACTTTGTGTACCGACTACTCGATTCGCTCACGGGCGTTCAACCGCTTGAGGCGTGCTCCGAAAGCTGGCACTTTCGCGGGAGACATCACAATAACACTTGCGCTGGACCACTCGTGGTCAGCAGTATCTACCAAAAAAGAGTTGGCTGAAGGGTTGATCGATGGTACCATTTGAAATGCACATGATCTTCCAACACCAAACTCTCCACTCGTGTAGTTATTACTTCTACCGGCCTGGCTGTTTCCCTAAACCTATTCGTCCGGGTGTTGCTGGATCAGGTTGGCAGTGAATGACAGACGGGCTCATGGAAATTCTGGGACTCATGGTAGCTTACCTTAGGTCGAGGAGGTTTTCAGACACCCATACCAGAAGTACCATCAAATACCCAGCAGCCATAATTCTCCTTGGGAAGGAGACCCTTGATATTCACTTTGCCCAATTCTACACTGAAGGTGACCAGAAGATACCTGGTCTGCTCAGAGAGCAGGGGCATAAGACACATACAGACCAAAAAAGAAAACAAAAAAGGAAAGGAAACAAAAGTGGCGAAGCGTCTTGAGGTCTGCAACTATGAATGAGACCTCACTTGAGCCCGATAAAAATGAAACATCGACTGGCCGCCGGACTATGAGAAATTCACACCCGATGGCCACCCTCACTCAGTCATAACCCGACGTTTTGTAACACTGAATAACTATATGTATCCTAGAACGCCACATGGCATGTTCAAATGGGCACTTCCTCACAATATTGGCGCCACTTAATCGAGAGCCACCCATCCAACTTCGGTAGCTTTATTTCAAACAACATACATGTAGGATATCCCAAAATAACGCCCGTGTCAAACACCACTGCACTATCAACTTTTCTCTTGAGATCCCATAATGAGCCCTGAAATAGCATTCCCCGAGATTGCATCAATCGTCTGGTCGTTTGTGAGTGTTTGTGTTGGTGCCGTACAAGTACACGGTTCACTTTATGCCCTCTCGCGTTTCCGTCTACGTCGTCGTCATCGCGGTTATCAACACAGGGAAGTCCAGCCCTGCGACCGCTCATATTACGTGTTTTGGTGCTCTTGCTCTTTTCTGAGCACCTGTTTACATCATGACGCATTCGCCCTCTTGCTGCTTGCCAATCTTGCTGCGGGAGATGCGCTCGCGCTGTCGCGGTCCGTTCTTGCCGGCGCGCTTGAGGTCTTCGAGGCGCTCGCGGGCCTTGGGGAAGTCTTGAGCTGCGGAGCCGGGTTAGCCGTCATCAATCAGAGAACGCGAAAAGTTGACTTACCAGCCGCTCTCCAGTACCACCGCTTGGCATCCTCCATGTTGGCCGGCACACCAATGCCTACTTCAGTAAAGTAGCCCATGGCATACTCGGCCTTTGCGAGACCAGCCATGGCAGCCTTGCGAGCCCATAGGTATGCTTCCGTGTCGCTTTGTTGTAGCACGTTGTCGCTGCCAGTGAGGTACCATCCACTAAGCGACAACTCAGACTGGTGTTCCCCTTGTTGCGCCGCCCGAGAGTACCACATGATGGATTGTCGCGGATCTATCGGACAGCCCATCAAGCCATACTCGAAGGCGCATCCCAGACGGTACTGCGAAAATTTGTAGCCAAGATCTGCCGCTTGTTTGAACAGCGTGAAAGCGTGTGCCTCATCCTTAATGACGCCGTCGTTCGGAGCCGGAGACTCGTACAGCAGACCCAACTCATGCAGAGCGTGAGGGTTCTCGGCATCAGCACGTTCGGCAGCTCGCTTCAACCAACCGACAGCTTCGCGCGGGTTCTTGGGCTGTCCAAGCAGTCCCTTCAATAGGATCATGCCCACCTTGTACATGGCAGGAGTATCTCCCAGCGTCGCTGCTCTCTTGTACCACTGAATCGCCTTGAGAGGATCCTTTCGCGTACCACCGCCCTCCTCGTGACCAATCTCGCAACAAACCGCCGTTCTGTACGCCGCCGCCGAGTGTCCCAGCTTCGCGGCCGACTGATACAGTGTGAAAGCCTCCTTGTTGTCCGGTTCCGCTCCAAATAGACCACGTCCGAGGCAGTCAGCATAGAAGAACATGGACTCGGGGTTCTGCGCGTTCGAAAGCTTCTTCAGAATTTTGTTCGCGTCCATGAGATACTTCTCGCGAGCGCGGACTCTCATCTTGGGATCAGCAAGTTGAGGTGCTAGTGTATCCGCGGCCTCTACCAGTCTTTTGGCCAGTCTCAGAGCAGACTCCTGATCGTTCGGGTTCGTCTTGATAATCTGGCGCAGTCGCTCCATCTCTTCCTGAGTTACCGGCGTCAAAACTTCCGTGAATGAAGGAGCGTTTGGCTGTTGAGCCATCTGCTGCGGCGGTGGTGCGCCAGGACCACCAGGCGGGGTTGGTCCCCCCACGCCGCCATTGTAGTTGCGGACAGGCGCAGGCTTGTCGTTCATGCTGACCATGGAGTTGGGCATGTGGCCAGGACGAACAGGAGTCGGGTGGGATGGAAGGGAATCGCCGCTACGACTGGAGGACGGGCCGTGAGGGAGACCAGGACGCCCCATCTGGGGCGGTTGTTGAGGCTGGTCCCAGCCATTGGGCCCATGATAAGGGTCATGGTAGCCTCCGTCCAACGGCGGCATCGGCGGCGCGTCGCCGGCCATCTCAAACACGGCTTGCTGTGATTGTCTGAGATCTGGCTGTGATTTCGTGCGACTCATCTCCGGCATGCGCTTAGCACCCGGCTGAGTGTGCTCTGCAATGCCAGGCCTCATGTGTTGCTCGAAAGAACCGCGAGGGTGGTGCGATGGCTGTGCGTCGAAGTCAGGAACGCCTCCTTGACCCCTGTAGTCAGCGTTGCTGTGAGCACTCTGGTTGCTCATTCGTGATGGCTGGTAGTAGGCGTCGTAAACGTCGCCGAAGGATGCCCTAGTATCCCGGTAACCGTCCTGACCACCGTCATATCCATCGAAGCCGTTCTGAGCTGGCGGCGGCGGGTTAGGAGGATACATACGCTGCGGTGGCATCCTATTGCCCTGCGCCGTAGACGGTCGGGGCGGAACTCCACCACGAGGCGGTCCCCCAGGGGCCCCAGGTCCTGCAGGCCCGCCGTATGCGTCCTGCCTATGCGGCGGTCCACGCCGTTGCATCGGCTCATTGACCGGCATTGTCATGCTTCTGGGCGGAGGCGCAAAGTTGTCTTGTGGCCCCGGCGGTCCATAGCCGTCATCCCTGCCTCCGTAACCCGGATCCGGGCCATGTCTCGGGTCTGGATATCCTCGTGGAGGGGGTCCTCTGCCATTTGGTGGTCGATGGGGCGGACCTTGTGCTCCAAGGTCTATGCCGGCCATTTTGTTCAGAATCTTCTTCTCTTCGTCGAGGTCCGTCTTGCGACCGTATCCGGGAAAGGAGGGGAAAGCGCCGCCGCCGAACCCCTGAGCACCTGGCGGGCTGATCGGGCCACCATCTTGCGGTCGGGGGCGGTTTGCTAGTAACGGATCATCAGCACACGAGGTTGTCAAGTCCGTCGCTCAACTTACCGGCTGGGTCTGAGTTAGACGATCGCTCAAACGGACCAGGTCTGCCTCCACGTCCCACGGGAAGGCCTCGTCTTCCACCGGGACCACCGCGAGGAGGCGGGTAGCCTCCCCGCGCTCCATCAGCAGGCGGAGGACGTGCAATTGGACCTCCTCCTCCCATCTGTGGCGGCGGCCGTCCTCCTCTGCCCGGGCCGTTGGGACCAGGACCGCCACCGTAGTAGTCCTGTTGCGAATATCCTTGGTTTGGCGGCGGACCTCTGCCGTAGTTCTGGTCCTGGTACCCTCCTCCGTAGTCTTGGCCGTAGCCGTTGTCGTAATAATCGTCGTAGCCGTAGCCGTTCTGCTGGTAGTTATCATACTGTTGGGGGGGAGGAGCGCCTCGCGGCATAGGCGCAGGACCGGGTCCGGGACCAGGACGAGGCGCAGGCGGACCACCGCCGTAGGGGCGCTGTCCCGGGTATCCTGCCATCGTCTGGTCTGCTTTCCCGCCTATTCTCGAGTCAAAGCCGACTGGTAATTGAAATTCGGTATCGCCAGCAGGAGAAACTAACACAATCGGTGCACAGCTCGTGTGTTTTTCGAACAGGTAGTGTGTAAGATACGTGTGGGCGTGTTCTTATTGTTATTGTTGTTGGTTCAAGGACTGCGAGTTCGGGGAGGGATTCAGAAGAGCTCCAGCGCGGCTCGAACTCGCATCCAGTGTGCCCTGGTGGTCTTGGTAAGGAAGGAAATTAGGTGCAGCTCCACAGCTTTCCGAAATTGGATCGGGCTACAGCAGGCTCATTGCTGGGAAGCAGTCTGAGGAAAGGAAAGAAGCGCAACTTCAAGGGCTGGCGGGGTTGTGAAGGGTCGCTCTGCTTTGCTGTCGGTGCTGGGATTCAGCGCGTGTCGGCTCAATGTTGATCGACAGTTTTGGCGGACCAGGCAATGCGGGAAGCGCGGTCTCTTTGCAGGCGATTGTCGAACGTTGATTTTCTTCTTGAAGCTTGTCCACAGCAATTCAGATAGTATACCAATGGTCGAGCAGGATCGAGAAGAAGGGGGGAAAAGAAAAAGAAGGCGAGAATGAGAAAGGACAATTTGAGCCGCGCGCTGGGCAGTGCGGGAGAGCAAGGCCGGTTTGCTTCAGTTCAATAGAGCCGATGTCAAGGAGAGATCGCAGGTGTTTCCGGAACACGGCGTCTATTGGTGGCAGTGACAGTGACGGTGGATACAGAGCGAGTCGAGGACCAAGGGCCAATAGGTATGCAGCGACTTGACTTCACACTCAAGAGGCGGGAGTGAAAGGGGGCTGGACGGGTTGTCTTGGTTAACAGCGAGGGTGTCGATCCAGTGTTTGCCGTCAGGTAAAAAAAATCAGCGGAGAGCCTCTTAAGGCGAGGTGATGTATTATTACCTTAGGGAATGGCGTGTTGTTGGGTGTTAAGGAGAGTAGAAAGGGAGGTAAGAGATAGAAAGCGAGGAAGAGGTCGACCTCATGCACGCGTCGAAGCACCACCCAAACTCTCACACACACGCGCACACGTTATTGCTGCCGATGACCTGATGCTGCTCTCTCTGCAGTGGAAGTTCAGGTTGTATAGATAACCTGGAAGGTAAGGAAGGTGAGATTGGAGGAACGGGTTGGGCTTGACTTGGGCTAAGGGGAGGTAATGAATGGAGGTAATACTGCATAGTAGAAACTATTATGCAGTAAGAAAAGCCAGCGGACGAGGGGTTGTCTTGTGTCTCGTCTCCCAGGGCCCCCGGCCGGTTGCTGAGGCTGCGACGGGTTCGTTGGTTGGCTGATAGAAGTACGTACCTACTTTTTTGGAGATTTGGGAACGTACCTTCGTAAGGTACTGTCTTGTACCTCGACCTGCATAGGTTGTTGCCTTCAATTTATCCCGTCATCTTCAAATTTGGGGATACGTGCCTACCTAAATGACTTATCAGGTAGGGTACATTACCTTGTATAGGTGCCTAAGATACCTACCTACCACCTACCGAAGGTACCGTAGTAGAGTGGCTCTAACAGGCGCCCAAAAAAGATATCAAGACAAAAAAACCCCAGATAACAACAAAAATCTTCAAACTATTACCAGAGGGTCTGAGTGTGACATGCTATTTTGGTCCCGAATCTTACTTTCTCACTCCAAGGTTCTGTCATCGGTTTGGTTCTCGCAAAAGCTCTCTCAATCATCCGCGCGATGCTACGCCATCTTGGCAAGTAACCTGGTCTCCTCACTAAGGCAAGGTACGGGATGCCGCGCTCGCACTGCCGCAGCTAACTCAGCCCATAGGACCGTCGAGGAGGGCGTTGGTGCTCTGCTATTCGCAGGAGAGCACCCATGGATTGCGAAGCGAATGGGCCCTGGAGGCGCGTTAAACAGGTCCAAGAAGCCACGGCTCCGGGCCCCAGCAGCCAGCTGTACGGAATACATTAAGTACTACAGCGTCAGACTCGAGGCACCCGATTTCGAGTCGCCCAAGGAATTTTTCCTGCTGCTCTCAAGGCTCTGAAAAGTTCATCCGAGCGCTGTAACGAGGGTCTTCCCGGCGTCTTGACTTCTGGAACTGAGGTCAAGGCCACGGATACGTCGACTCCACGCATTCCTCAGCCCTTCCCCCACCGCCTGAAGACTCAACCAAGTCATTCATTCGAACGACCTGAAATTGCCGCTTTCGTCTGGACGACACGATCAGACAGACATCCATTCCAGTTCCGACTCTTGTTTGCGCACGAGGCAAGATCAAAGACACTTCCTGAACCACCTCCACAGAGTCCAAAGCTTCATCCGACAACTAATAGTCGCCAAACTGACCTTCAGCCACCGTGAGCGATGCAACAACCACTCTTCAGACATTCCGCCTGCTTCTCACTTGCGGTTCCTGGCCCAAAGTCGCACAACGTGCCCTACATCTCAAGACCAAGGATCGGCCCTCAAGAGAACGGAAGCAATGCGCGTTCTGTGGACCTGACCACAGAGCCCAGAGCTGCTGTATCAGGACTCCCCGGTGGCGAACCTGATTGGGCCTTTTTTCAACCCCCTTCCGATCCTTTAGTTCCAGCACCACTGCCCCTTTGGAGTTCGGTCCTCTGAGCTTCTGCCCTTAGGCTCTCCAGAATTATCACGCAGTGAGCAGCAATTAGGGGTTTCGGCTTCCTCGCTGCTGGTCGTTCCCAAGTCACGTCCATCGCTCAAAGAGGAGAGAGTCGAACAAGATAGCGGTTAAGGAAACAGTCCCCAGAATCCTACACGACTATGCTTCCGGACCTTCATTCACTGCTTCATCAGTGCCGATACCCGGGGCAATTAGTAGGTTTCCACAGAGCCTCTGTGCGCCGAAAACCTGCCCTGTCCGCGACATTTCGTCTCATCTCTGCTCCCCTCCGTCTTTCTACTTCCCGTCGTCCTCCCGTCCTGATGCTCGGTGTTCTCGTGGGGGACTCGTTTGCAGCAGCATTCCATACACTGACAGCCGGTTCATGCAGTCAGCCCGAGGCTGCGCCGCTAGCCTACTTCTGACCGCGGAGGTCCTTGTGACTTTGACGTGTGGCCTCCCTGTGTGGATCGCACGCATTACTGGTAGTGAGATGGTCATGTCGCGGAGGCCTCTGTCCTATCGTACCTTTTACGGAGTTTCCGTATCCCCAGCTGTCGCCGCCGGCCGCCTCCGGAGTGGGCACTTCCAAGGGAGGACTCAGAGCCGTTCGGCCCGGTCAATATACGGCCAAAAAACATGCCTGTGGATCAGTCATCATCTGCTGCCGTGAACCAGTCGCCTTTGCTTGCCTCCTCTCACAAAGGAGGTGCGGCGGCGTGGGTTCTGCTAAGCTAGACGTAGACAACCTTGGAGGGCTGAGCGGTCGCAAGCCGTTTTCTTGTGGGGGGCCAAGACTTGACCTAGGTAAACAAATTTCCCGCGTTCATAAAAGGCGCGACAGAATTGATAGAATTATGGAAGATACAGTAATAGGTCGTCGACCAAGGCGGGCTGTGCTGTCACAGCGGCTCGATTGCTGTCTCGAACTGGGCTTGAACTTGTTCCGTCGGTTGGTGTTTGGGAGCAGGCAAGTTTCCGGGGAAGTCTTACCGCGCCCTCGCTTTTTATACGAGGTCGATGCTTTTCATTTCCTCCTGTCACGGAAAAGTACGTAGGAAAACTTCAACAAAGCCAAAGAAAGTGTCCCTGTCCGTCAGAGCATGGGGAAACGGCAACCAGGCTTACGATCGCGTAGTCGATGGCGATGCGCGTCAGTTACATGACATTGCTCCTATCCGTTGGTCGCTGTTGCTCTGCTACTTATGCAGCTTGTTTGCATCTGGTCGCAACAACTGCTCGTGGTGTTTTATGTAACCGCTGCTTCTGCTGCTTTATTGTGTGTGCATGAGGACGAACACACAACCTCCCTGTTGCCCCCCCACCCCAAACAACGTCCTGCTGCTTTTCCGCGCCACGAACCTGCGGTCGCAGTCAACCATTGATGATCCCACGGGAGGTGACATCGCTTACCAGGGATGCGACGAACTGGTCTGTGGGTCTTCGAAGACGGCGAAGCCATCACTATGGAATGGTGTGCCACACCAGCTGAACCACATAATGCCGTGCCTGCATGGGCCTCCAGCGGCTGAAAGTCCTGATTACTTAAGGCTGGGAATGTCGGTTACCGCCTGCTCTTTTCGGAACAGAGCAGATCTCCAATCAAGCGCGTCAAGTTCGTCATCGACTTTCGCAGCATGCTTCTTCGACGTTGAAGCAGTCTGGTGTGAAGAACTAAACGCCAGCCTTCCACCGTTGCATCACTCCCACTGCGATATCCGACGACCCTGACGACCTCGCCTTTACAATGGCGAAGAAGGCTACCAATTGGAAATTGTGGGGGAAGATGATACTCGGGTACGTCGACTTCAATTGAGAGTAGCGGAAGAGAGAGGGAAACTGACGAGTCCAAAGAGGAGCTGCCATTTGTGTCGGCGGACCGGCATTCACGATTTGGGTGACACCAACTGAAGAAGAGTTGTTCAAGAGATACAACCCCGAGCTGCAGAAGCGAAGTCTGGAGAATCGCGAAAAGACACAGGCCGAATTCGACCATTTTGTGACAAAGTTGAAGGAGTATTCCAAGTCGGACAGGCCAAGTGCATCTGCGTTTTCTCCTACATCTAAGAGCACACACTAACAAAGAACCAGTCTGGGCGGTGCGAGATGAAGATATCGAGAAACAGAGGATAGCCCAACTAGCGGCGAAGAAACAGCAGGACAACGACCTTAAGGCGCAGCAAGAAGCGATGAGAAAGGAGTCAGGCTTGTGAAGTTGTGGAGGCGTAATCCTGCAAGATCGAGGGATGGGATGTACTGCACATGCTGGGCCGGACATCTCGGGAAACGCCTGCCATTATGTTTGTATAGCAATAGGAGATACCATGAAACCTGTGAGGACGTGTCATTGGCGTTCAGGGGAATAACATCTGGGTTGGTTGGTCTGGAATGGGAAAAAGAGACCACTATGAGTTGGGCGCAAACTCTCTACCGTACTACTACGCGGCAAGACGTTCGTACCTAGTCTTATTGCGAAATCCGTGAGAATGGCCCCCCGCCACCGTTTCACCGAACCAGGTGGGGTTCGGTGAAGGTGTGGTGAGGATCCAGTGAGGTCACCACCTGCTCGGCACATAGGTATCTCCGCAAGCGAAGAATCTTGGCACGCACAAAACATCCGTCCTCACATTGACCATTACCAGAGCTCACGCGGCTCGGCCTGACGATATATTACGGGATATACGAATTAAGTGACGGGTAAGTAGAAAAATCGGCGAGTTCGCTGCCGTGCCCCTCAAGGCCTTTTTTCCTTTGGTCGGAAGCCTCCAGGCCGCCCGGGTTTTTACAGCCTACGCAAACGAAAGAAGGAGTTTTTGCTAATTGCCCTGAGGTACCCGCGCACAGCTTCCCTACCGACCTAAACCCGCCCGATTTCCCTCACCTTACTTACATTCCCACCCCACTCCCGCCTAAACCACCACCTTCCCTCCAAAAACCGTCGATTTCTGCCCGTAACCATGTCAGACGTCCAGGAACGCCTTAAGAAGCTCGGTGCCTCCGCGCGTATCGGTATGTTCTTCCCGTGACGCTGAAATCGCGATTGCTGTTTGACTCGTCGAGCAAGACTGACAAGGTGTGCGCAGGGTATGTTGTGACCAATCCGCGAAAATGACCCCTCACCTACACCCCAACCTCTCACCCCCGACCGAAGGAAGGAAGAAGAAAAAGATTATCGTTCAAAAAAGAACATCACCACGCCGGACCCAAGAGACAGCTACCGCGGTTGTTTTGCTACCAGTACAGATGGCTAACAAACCGATTCCGACAATAGCGGCAAGGGAACCCCCCGCAGAAAGGTCAAGCGCGCGCCCGCCCGCTCCGCCGCCGACGACAAGAAGCTCCAGGCCGCCCTGAAGAAGCTCAACGTCCAGCCCATCCAGGCCATTGAGGAGGTCAACATGTTCAAGTCCGACGGCAACGTCATTCACTTCGCTGCCCCCAAGGGTATGTCACTCTTCTGTCCCAGCACCTAGAGCTTGTTGCTGCTGCTGCTGCCGTCCACTGTTGCGGCCGCTGCACTTGCGTGCTCACGTATAAGAACAACCCTGCTGAGACCAGTCCCTTCCCAGTCCACGCCGCCGTCCCCGCCAACACCTTCGCCATCTACGGCAACGGCGAGGACAAGGAGCTCACCGAGCTCGTCCCCGGCATCCTCAACCAGCTCGGCCCCGACTCGCTCGCCTCCCTGCGCAAGCTCGCCGAGAGCTACCAGAACATGCAGAAGGACGGCAAGGACGGTGAGGAGGACGATATCCCCGACCTGGTCGAGGGTGAGAACTTCGAGAGCAAGGTCGAGTAAGAGAGACGAAAGGGGAAAAAGGAAAAAACGTAAATCGAAATAAAACGTTTGATGTTCTCATCTCTCAATGGTTTATCTTGGGGAGTTGTTGTCGAAATACCGGGTTCCCGTGGAAACACCACTTTTTTTCAGCGTGTGGATTTACTAAGGAAAAAGGGAATCAAAACGAAGAACAAATTCCACGCAACACGCTACGGCCGGCTTGAAGCATCAGTGCTTCCTTTGCCAGGTTTCAACTCTTTCGCTCTGTGCAGTACGATCTTCGTGTAATGGCGAGACGCCCTGTGCTTAGAAGTGCTTGTGTGAAAGTTTCTGTCGCCAGCCCACATGCGATACTGAGTCTGCGAAATGACAAATTGCAAAGCCCGGATATTCTGTTCTTGTGACGTGACGATGAAGCTTGATCTGCCATTGGTCTTCGATCTTGGGAGCAGAACAATATTGTGACATATAGAGTAACTATACTCAATATCGATGTCATGAGAGCCCAAAGTCGTCATCGCCAACGTTGGCAATCCACCCAGCCAGGGCTCCTTGTCTCACTTCCCTCTTCACCTCCCGTCGAGATGCGAGACGCTCACCCCCTTTGACATCGGCATAGGTCGAAGCCTCGAGGGTCTTCATCAGAGCGTCGCCATCATCGCCGAGACCATCGACAATATCCCTGACAGCCTCCCACATCCGCCGGCGAGAAAGCGCACTAGCGCCTCTGCTGTCGAACGCCTTCCTGCCCTGCAAAACACCACCCATAGTCCCCTCATCAACCCCGTCAGCAGTCCAAACAGTAGCGAGGTTACTCGCCGCAATCTTCTCCGCTCTCTCTTTCACGCTCCTCTTCGAGAACTCGAACTCCTTATCCGTGGTGCTCACCTCGAACAGAGAGCATCTGTATCCGCCACTCCACTGTCGTCCGACCACGGCCTTCATTCGCCCGCGTGAAGAAAATGCCCTCTCGCAGCCAGGGGCGGAATATTGAGTCTCCGGAAGAATGAGCGAAGCGATGTATGCGTTGCCCGGATACACGAGCAGAGACGTCAACGAGGATAAGAGGGAAGTGCACTGCTTCAGCGCAATCTTATCCGAGCACGACTTGGACGTGGTAGGAGGCGCATCACCTCGCGCAGGCTTTCGACGGACGACGCCGAGCTGGGAGAAGTACGCTCGCCCTGGCATCGCCTCGGGAGCCTGGGTCTCGGACGCGGTCGGGACTTCCCAGGGTGAAGAGTCCTTCTGCGCCGTCATCGTGAGCTCCATGCTCGCGTCGCCGCACGGCGCTTCGGAGCAGTACATGTGCAACAGCACGTCGTCTCTGACCGTGAATAGTTGCGGAGAATCAGAAGATATCTCGTGGGGTTCCCGGCGTCTGAGTATCGAAGCGCTGGGGGTCGCTTCTTCTTCTGAGGGATTCAGAACACGACGGCATTCGTGCAGAAGGTGCCTGTTGAAGGCGCGAATGGCGATGACTTCGGCGTGCCAGTCGTGCAGGGCATTGCCTTTGGCCTGAGAGAGCTTGGAGGCGGGTAGGCACTTCATCCCTGTGCTGGCGGATGTCAGCTATGTCGCTCACTGTTCGGAGGATGAAAGGCGAAGGAGTGCTTGATTTGATATTGCTATGAACCTCGCTATTCATGCCACGACTCAACTCATGATCCACGTGGTCACGATTCCCCTTCGCCGAGCCAACGCCTAACTTACGCAAGAGAGAGGCACGTCAACACGCCGTCTTGTTCGGCGACGATGCCGCTCAGAGGGACCCATTCGTGTAAGCCATTGTCTCTGACCACAGGTTTCCTCTTCGTTGGCAGCTCTCGGAACCGGCGCAAGACCAGATCGGCCACAGCATTCGGGTCTGCGGCCATTCGTTGCAGAAGTGGGCGCGAGAGTCTCGGCCAGCAGCTCATCCCGAAGTCAACGCGACGATGTTAGTGTCGGCCATTCAGATGAGCTTGCTTGCAGCAGAGCGGACCCAATGAGGTAATCTGCCGTCTAAACCTACCGTACCTATGTAGACACACTTCCATTAAGCATCCATTGGATGAGGCGAATCGTGGCACCGCCACAGGGCACGACCGTGCAAGCCATAAGGCATCAGGACCAACCACGTGATTGGACTCGCTAAGCGAAGACGACCAGAGTGGGGCCAGGGCACAACTCCCCCCCGACCCACGACACCCGACCGCCCGCAGTGTGCGCAGGTCGAAAATTGTCAATCTCGAGAGAAAGGCGCTGCTGCCCTGTCCGTTCAACCCGTTTCCTCCCCGACCCCTTCGACAACCCATCACCGACAAGTCAGCCAACGTTCGCATTCAATACCGCCAATGTACGTGCAGTTCCCTATGTCTGCTCTTCCTCACACCCGTCATTTTATTTCCCGCTCTCAAGGAGACCAAACTCTCTCTCGACGATCGCGCCTGCCGAGCCTTGATTCGAAAACTTCCTCGGTGGATGGCATAAGCAGTGGACGACGAATCTTGGCTTCGGCGCGGCGCATCGTGGGACAAGATGGTCTCTGGAGGATACGGAAGAAGAGATGGGCGTCTTGATTGAGGAGTCTTACTGACGGCTGAGAAGATGCGCACGTACGACGACACGTTCTCGGGCCAGAGAATCTACCCCGGAAAGGTACGGTGACCACCAAAAATCCCGCGTCCCTCCCCACGCCACCTCGCCGCCCCGTCGATCGAACGACCGCTGTCTTGGGAGGAATGAAGGCTTTCGAGCAGGACTACGGAGCACGCACAAGTCAAGAGGTGGAAGCGAGAGCAGGAAACAACACGCGCGATCGACGGGGCAAGACGGCGGGGTCGAATTGGACCATCTGAGGAGGAAATCGCAAGAGACGCAGCAAATAGAGAAGACATGTGCTGACGAGAACTCCGAACTGCAGGGTAAGCTCTACGTCCGTGGTGACAGCAAGATCTTCCGCTTCCAGAACGGAAAGTCCGAGTCCCTCTTCCTCCAGCGCAAGAACCCCCGCCGCATCTCCTGGACCGTTCTGTACCGCCGCCAACACCGCAAGGGTATCTCTGAGGTACGTTTCTCGTCGCCTTCCTCGAACTGGGGGCTCCTGGAGCTCTTCCGGCTCGGCTTCGTGACGAACCGGAAATACAAGGTGGAGATACAGTGACTGACGCCCCCAAACAGGAGGTTGCCAAGAAGCGCACCCGCCGCACCGTCAAGGCCCAGCGTGCCATCGTCGGTGCCTCCCTCGATGTGATCAAGGAGAAGCGCTCCATGCGCCCCGAGGCCCGCTCCGCCGCCCGCGCCCAAGCCATCAAGGAGTCCAAGGACAAGAAGGCCGCCTCCGCCGCCGCCAAGAAGGCCGACAAGGCCAAGTCTGCCGCCGGCAAGGGCCAGACCGGCCGCATCGTCGGCAAGCAGGGCGCCAAGGGTTCTGCTCCCAAGGTCCAGGCCAAGACCCGCTAAATCCAGTCTCGAGGTATCTTCTGACTATTGGAGCGGGTGTCGAGGGTTCTGATCTTTTCTGGGGCAAGACGTGGAAATAAAAAGAAAAGAAACAGCGACGATGGACGGTGGTGGTTCTGGGTGACCTCGGAATCAAGGAACGCCGCCGCCGCCGGGGAATCGGCTGGTGGTGGGAATGAATGAACCTTTTTTTGTGCAAAGAGGGAACAATACGCGACCAGGTCACAGAAATTCGGAGTCGAGGGTTCTTTGTGCTTTGAACGGCTGGTTCTATAACTACACAATCACGGTAGCACGGAATGCATGGATTGTCCCACGGGATTACCAAGTTAAAAAAAAAAAAAACTTTTGCGTGTCTTGAGGGGGGTTGATGGTGCTGAGACGATGACATCCGGTGGCATGAACTTGCGTGTCTACTGGCCTGAAGAAGTCGTCGTAATGATGTTGGACTACGAAAGCCGAGTTGTCGGAGAAGATAAGAAAGATATCGGTCACGAATACGCATGGTCCCCGACTCGACGATTTCACGTGGCTAAGACTGGACCGCTACGGCAGCATCGACCAGAGGTAAGGTAGGCCTCTCAGTTGTACGGGTTGACGTCGTCACACAAAAGGATTTCCTCGTCTGCGTCTGCTGCATCGTCTAACGCCGACCTGCAAGCAGTAAAGTCGGCAAACAACATGATAGATTCTTATCGATGTGCCTGTCCCGAATATCCCCCGTCTGTGTGGTCCAAGTGATGAAAAGAAAGGTTTCGCGGGTTGGGTCCAGCGGATGAGAAAATACCTTGATTCCTGATGCAACAGAAACTTGAGACGAACCGCTGCTCAGTAACACCTATATTGTCCACCACCTCAAGGACCTCGATGGTCTTGGGCTGTCTCGGCCGCACCGAAGAA
Source organism: Colletotrichum agaves (assembly GCA_036785465.1). Classification (NCBI taxonomy): domain Eukaryota; kingdom Fungi; phylum Ascomycota; class Sordariomycetes; order Glomerellales; family Glomerellaceae; genus Colletotrichum; species Colletotrichum agaves. The sequence goes on along the minus strand of JAXISO010000133.1, from coordinate 50,507 downwards.
CGACGAATCGGAGCAACCGCCGAATCCATCGGAATTCCGAGACATCACCACAACCCCGCGTCAAGTTTGACGATTTGCACTTTTCAGCTAGCTTCTCTTCACATTCTTCATGGGCAAGAAAGCGATGCACAGCATGTCCTTCATCAGGGGAATTTCATTGCTCTAAATTCTAAGGTGGATAAAAGGGAGTATCGAGTCCGTCTAGCTCTATGAACTTTTTGTCTAAACGCACTTTCCCCGCTTCCACTCCACTCCTATCTTTGTTTGTTTTCTAATGTTCGGGGCATATCTTCGTTAAACGGCATTCAAAACACTTTACAGAGCCTTGAGGACGGGCTCGACGGCAGAGACCTCCTGGCCCTGCAGATCAGGCTCCTTCTCGGCGTAGATGACCTTGCCGTGGTCGACGACGATAGCGTAGCGGGCGGTGCGCTCGCCGTGGTTCCAGCCGATGGAGGTGGAGAACTCGGCGTTGTTGTCGGTGCAGAAGATCTAAGAGGGAAGTTGAGAGTTAGTCGACGTTATCAAATGCTATAGGACACAGTTGCCAGAATGGATTGCGTGATGGGGTGAGACGACGCGGAGAGCTCGTTCCCCCCTGATGGTGTTTTGTTGAGGAAGAGCATGCCTGTCGCGAAGGAGGGTCAAGAGTGGGGGGTGGAGACGTTGTTCGAATCGTAAGGTAGGGCCTCCACGTATGAGGGGGAGGGGTAAAGAAAGTTGTTGGCAGGTCGTTGACGATGGCGGCAGAAACAAGCAGCAAAACACGGCTCCAGAAGGGGGGAGGGGGAAAAACTCACGATGAAGTCGTCGGTGACGTTGTTGGCCTTGCCCCAGCCGGACATGACATAGGGGTCGTTGTAGGCGAGGAAGATGACCTGGTCAACGCCCTTGGCCTTGAGCTCGTCGCGCTTGGCGATGTAGCCGGGAAGGTGGGCAGCGGAGCAGGTGGGAGTGAAGGCACCAGGGAGGGCGACGATGACGACCTTCTTGTCCTTGAACTCTGCAGCAGAGGAGTCAGCATCGTGGATAGGATCAATCGGGTTCGAGGCAGGAGATTGACTTACCCTTTGCGGTATCGTACTTGATGGGGATACCGCAGACCTTGAAGTCGGCGGTTTCGGGCTGGTAGGGGATGTACTGGAAGGTAACACCCTCGGGGAACTGGTCGCCAACCTTGATAGGACCAACCATTTTCACGGTTTTTATGTGGTGGTGGATTAGTGGGTTTGGTGGTTTTGGTGTGGGAAGAAAGTGGTGATGAGTTTGTAAGTTGATCAGAAGAGAAAAGGGAAGCTTGCTGATGGAGAGGGAAGAGAGAGGAGCCCCAATTAGTAGTCTACGGGAAGCTGGTCTCGCGTCAACGGCAACAGGGACCTGAGAGGGTGTGGGAGGACGCTGGCGGCGGCGGCTGGATCTTCGAGTCAGGGTCCCGCGGTGAATTGGATTCTGCGAGATTCCAAGGGAAGTGGAGCTCACGATGATTTGTATTTCTCAACCTAAGGTAAGATAGGTAGGCGCGGGGCAAAACGTGGGCGGCCACGGCCCACGGCCACTCACTCACTCACTCCTTCCTCGGACGTCAGCCCGGGTCTACTTTTTACTTCCATTTTTGCCCCGAGGTCCTTCCGTTCCATAGGTAGGCCGGCTGCCTGCCTGCTCCCAGGTCTCCATGTGAGTTTTGCTTGCAATTCCAGTTTCTGTGACAAAAAAGAAGTGGGTAGTGGCATCGGGGAGGCAAGGTAAGGTAATGAAGGCGATGCGGAATAAGACGTTAATTTTTGGAGCAGGCACACCAAATGCCGCCGCCGTTGAGCTAGCTGTCTTGATTCCAGTAAAATCTTCCGGGCCACTACCTAAGACACTTGTTATCTCTGCCTTACCTAAGGTACCTATTGCGCACGCCTTTGGCCCACCAGCCTTTGACGGCGGGGTGACGCAAGACCGGACATTTATCCCGCGTCCGTTTACTGCCTCTGGTCCCCGGCGTCTCCCGGTGGGGGGGCGATAGCTTCTCGGCCGTCCGAGCTTTGCGTCTTTCGGCGTCTTGGGACCCTCGTCGGATTTAACACGACAAGCCTGTCGAATTGTCTATGTAATGGTGCTTGGTTTGTCATCGCCGCAGGGATCGGGACGCCCAACAAAAGGCCAATTGGTATTTTAGGTCTAGTGCGCCCGATAAGATTGGAGTCGGCATGTGCAAGGCTACAAATCACGTCCATCGGCGAGCCGGTAAGGCATGTGGTCTTGGGCGGCCGGGCCACCATCACCGGTACCTGGCGCAACGGCCCGGCCTGGTACCTGATTCACCGGCCGCCACATGTTGCCTACATGGTGAGCCAGGTGACGCCGAAGTCGGACGCTGTTTTGGCAATATGTTCTCGACTGGCAGATGCTAACGATAATTAGAATTATCAAGTCCCATGAAGCCTTGCAGCTCACGACGTAATACTTTCTCCCCCCTTTTTTGGAACTTTTTTTCCCCCTTCCCCTCCTCCCCCTTCCGGCCTGCTGGGCCCCCGGCCCCAGCATTGTATACCGCGATCAAAGCCCGCGGCGACCCCCCAAGGGCGCCGGTGACAGCTGACAGACACCGAGATCCCTTTCGGGTCGCCCCGCGATTGGCTGGCTGCTCCGTCCGTTTCCTCGTGCATCCCCGGAAACCATCGTAGCTGTTGCGTCATGTCCATCTATATCAGTCTCTGCCGTCAAAGTCCCAAAACTTCACGTTATTGAGAATAACCTTGCAATTGACTTCGTAGTCGAAGCTAACAGACCGATATCATGGCCAACTCCCCAGACGAGTCAAGACCACCTTTCCCGCCCTTCACCGAAGAAACGGCGAGAAAGAAGGTCAAGGCAGCCCAAGATGCCTGGAACAGCAAGTGGGTGCTGCTCGTTGCCTGGGGCAAACGGTGACTGACACGCGCACCAGAAACCCTTCCAGAGTCAAGATGGCTTACACGTCTGACTCCATCTGGAGGAACCGGGACGCGTTCCTACGCGGTCGGGATGAGATCGAACAATGGTTGACCAAAAAGTGGGAGAAGGAGAACGGTTACCGCCTCAGAAAGGAACTATTCGCCTTTACTGACAACAAGGTGAGATTTCCTCCCGCAAGTTCCCGATCTAGGGCCGCGCATCGTGACCATGGCTAATCACCCCCAAGATTGCTGTCCAGTTCTGGTACGAATGGCACGACGAATCGGGGCAGTGGTGGCGGACCTATGGTCTAGAGGATTGGACCTTTGCGGCAAACGGACTGATGCAGAAAAGGCAGATGAGCGGTAACGACGTGAGGATTTCAGACTCGGAGAGGTGGTTCAAGGACGATGTGGACGTGAATTCTGTCGCCATTTCTGAACAGCACTGGTGACGTTGGCATCTACAGCTTCCAGTTTGTGGGATCCCTGCCCAAGAGCTAAGGCACTCTAGTTTCAATGTCTTGTTTCTTCCTACTTACGGTATCGTATCTCGGACTCGTCCACGCCCTTTCGTTTTGAGAAACTATTCATTCCGTAAAACCATGGGTGTTCGTTGGTCCCGTCAGAGAGTTAATCCGATGGTCAAGGATGCTCTGTCTTGCTATGAAGAGGAATGGACCGGTGTTTTGTTGATTCCAAACTCCAAGGCGATGATTCCGCTTCAAGTCCGCTTCGATACCATCATCGATACCGCCTGTCTTCTCCATGGCCGTCGTAGTCGTTGTCTCCCGTTTTCTATTGTCACTATCGCCTTCCACGGCCTTTTCGACCTGATATTCCGAGAATGCATTAGGCGTGGTTCAATACATGGCAAGACACACAAGAGCTGTCGCAGATTTGCAGTCTTTACGCGGTCGGCGATCGCCAAGCTGCCACGAGTTGCTCGCGAGGGTCTCACGAGGTATTCACAGTCAACAAGCCGTGCGGGGACATGTTCTTGGCTTGGCTGGATTGGGACTGGCTCAACAACAAGTCTCCGACGAGACGAAGGTTTGTCCAGTAGTAGAATTGGCAAGGAGACGGCGGCAATGGGAACGGATGCTAGCTGTTTATTATAAGGCAAGCCAGAGGCGAGAAAGATGTTAGTACTGGGGATTAAGATCGTGACAAAAGGTTGACGCCACAGCCCAAGGACTCGGTTTGGGGCGACTGAGCCAGGGGAAGAAAGCGGCCTCTGTTTACGGATAGAGTCAACGGTTTAAAGAGAGGATGAACTGGTGTTTCTCCAGCCCCATCGCCGCGTCAGCCCCAATGTTTGTGTCTCTTTCGATGGATGCCAGGCAAAGTGTGATGGAGGGGTGGCGGGCATCCACCACTGAGGTTATCAGCTCGTCGTAAGTGCGCGTGCGGCGTGATCTCGGGCTGCTGAGGGCAGCCTTCTGCATCAATAGGCGAGCCAATACCAGATGCAGCGGGAAGCAATACCGATGGTATTCCCCCTCGTCGGACCGGGCACGGCGTCGCAAAAAAGGACGCGGTAGCTATAGTAAACTATCGTTCCATTCCTAGGAAAATGCACAAAACCGGCAGACCATTGAAATACGGTTCAATCGGACGAGTCGCCAATCGTGTTGCACGGACATGATCCAATCGAGGGTGCAATCGACTCGGTTGTCGCTTCCGTGGAACAAATAGCTGAGTTCGGCGAGGCTAGTGAGAAAGAAAGATGGAGGCGCTGGTGCCAGGTTTCTTTGACAATGGATGCTGCTGTCTAGTCTGTATTTGGTTGATGTTTAGACCAGACCAGACTAGGTGGAATGGCCGGCCTGTCAACCGTATGATTGGATGTGATCAGTGGCGAGCTGTTCTAATGAGCGAATCGCGGGATACCTGCTCAAGATATCCTTGACTAGGGAAGACCGAGTAAGATAGCGTAGCTAGTCGATGTTGCGTTTGCTTTACTTCATCGGTCATGCTGTCAGAAGGGCGACGTCGGTTGGCGATTAGGTGTCGCTGTTTGGTCAGGCATGCTAACCTATATATGAACACGGTTGGATACTGAGTACCTTGTGAATGCCTTGACCAAGAAGAACAATCTACGAGCGCTCGGTAATGGCAATGATGGGAATGACAAAATTGAGGCACCTACCTACCTGCGTAGAGGTGAACTGTGACCGTGGAGGCTGTGTTCACATGTGCGAGAAAGTGGATATTGTCTCCACTTGATCTAGATGACCCGTGCATCAATACCTGCAAGGGCAAGAGCACAGACCAAGCCTGACCGGGGACCCCTTCTCCTGCCGGCCAACTGGGACCGAAAGCTAGGTCCCGGCCTTCACTACCTACCTTACCTACACGTTCCCCCGTCACAACCACACAACCTAGCCTAATCCTCAGCCTCTGTGCCCCTTATCTTACCTTACCTTACCCTACCTTATCTCAGCCTGCCTTCCTCCATCAATGTCTGTTCCCAGATGTCTTGCTAGCCTCGCCTGGACTAGTGGTGAAAGAGGCGTTCACGTTACCTCTTGCTGAGTCCCTCTGCCAAGTACGCCCACCCTACTACGTTTCTTTCCAGCCAGTTTCTCGATCCCGCCCGACGTAAAAGGTCATGTGTGCACTAATGCATGCTTTCTTTTCCTCAACACAACCTTCTGAAAGCTCTCTTGCCTGACCCACACCGTAAGGTAGGTATCCCACCGACACGGCATTCCAGACCGAACATGAAGTCGCAGGGTCTGGGCAGATGCCCAGAAACAAAGACTTTCCTGAGGTCGAGTTCCTGGCCCGGGCCATGACTCCATGGACGACATGCCGAATCTGTGCCCACAGTAGACAGCGCTGTCGATGATGCAGCCTTCGTGTGGAAGCTGCGCCAGGCTCGTCATAGTGCTGAAATTTACCGGTAGCTCCCTCTCGTGCGGATCCAACCCTTTGGCAACGAGAGGAAAACGGAAAACGGAAGACGGACTTGTCGCCTTACCCGGACACGGTTACACTGGACGTGGACAAAACGCGTCCTCCAACCGTGGCCCGGCGTCGCGAGCACCTTCAACTCCTTAACGCGTCAGATATCGTGACAAACAAACAACTGCCTCTCCACACTTCCACTAGTTCTTCAGGCGTCGGTCCGGCCAATCTTCTGTAATCTTACGGCACCAGGAGAGCACAGCTTGCAGACACGTTCACCAGGAAGTGTCAAGTATCTTTCTGAGTGCGCAGAAACCCTGCCGTCCAGGGTAAGAAAAAGCAAGCCCAGCTGGGAATGAATGTCTCAGCCGTAAAGCCGGGCTTTGCTGCTTCGAGAAGGCTCCAGATGCTAGTGCAAGCCTACCTAGTCCACCATTGCCAATCACAGAAAGTGCCGCGGGTGATCGGCCTTGATTTTGCCGCTCCGAGCTCCTCGTCACTTTCTTCAATGGAGTTGCAGGAGGCAGCCGAGAAATTCGGGAAGCCGCGTTGATTAGGCGTTGCCTCTCGCTTGCACTTGCTTTTCATCGATCTTGGTTGCGGATGGCTCCCTCTCGCCTCTATTTTCAAGAAGACGACTCCAGCTCCGACGCAACTGCGGCCTGCTCCGAACTCACAGAACAGCAGCATTTTGTTGACATAGTATGGAGGGGACACTCTCCTTCGCGTCTTTATGCATCGAAACTAACGAGACTTCAGATGCAAACGGTTAGCGTAGCTAAGCTAGCCTTTTCTTCTCTCCACCACATATTCTAGTCCATCACTTCCACCCATGTCTCTGTCTCTGTCTCTGTCTCTGATACATTGCCTCCACTCCAGCACGGCAGCGCTAGTACTGCTGCGTCCATTCCGATGCTTGCCAAGCGAAGTTGATATCAGCATCACTTTATCAATACTGAGAAGCAGCCAAGGCCCCACCAACCATGTTGTTCAGGCCCAGTCTCGTTCCGTCCAAGACAAGGGCCGCATGGACGCCATCCTTCATCCGGCCCTGCCAGCTTTTCGGTACGGAGCAAACCTCACATTCTCCATTGGTCCAGTTTCAGCCCTCTCCGTCAACGGGAGCCGCTCAAAGCTTGAAGACCTGGTCTAGGTGGGGGTGTGCGGTCTAGCCGCCCTTCCTCGCTATCGCCTCAGCACCTACTATAGTTAGTTGACTTGAGATGCTTGGGACAGAATTAGTTGAGAAGGCTGCATCGCTCCGTCGACAGGTATATCACCCGGCTGCTTCCTCTCTCATTTCCTTCATTCCAGCGAGGTCGTGCCTTCGCTACTTCAATTCTATCGTGACTTCACGAGGCGAGGGCTAGTCTTATTCCTGCAGTTCTTCATTTCAAGGCAGCACTGCTCGCCTCACATCATCCCTTGCTCTCGGTTTTCGCCCTGGGTTGGCTGTTGCCAAACATCCTTGCTTGAATCCAGAAAATATCGCGCATACTAGCTATCTCCGACGGGCACTTGCATTCACCCGTTCACTCTACATTACCCTACACACGACCTAGAACAACAGTAATCTCGCCTACTCTATCGTTTACCTAAGAGAACATCGACCCTCTTTCACTTCGTACCTATTTACCGAGTCATCATGGGCCTACTTCCCCTCAGCTACCGCCGTCCGGTCTACGTCAACAGCGCTTCCGTCAATGGGAGTACCTCTGATGTATCGGACAGTGGCGATGAGAAGGGTAGCACTACCACCTCTTCCCTTAAATCCGGCAAGTCTACCTCGCCAGCCGGCATCCCGGAGTCTTTGGCCTTTGACAGGATCGTCAATGGCGGCACATGTCCTGTAAGTCCAAGCCCACACTTAGTTGAGAACGTTTGCTGACAATTCAGCCCTGCACCGTTCGCGACTTCATGAACTACCTGATCTACATTGAACTCGCAGCCGAAAACCTCCAGTTCTTCCTCTGGCACAGAGACTACACCAAGCGCTTCCAGGAGGCCAAGACATCCGACCTTGCCCTCGCCCCTGAATGGACAACAGCTCAGGAGAACGATATCCTCCAACGATTATTCAAGGAGAAGTCACAGCGCATGCGCAAGAAGCCCGGCCAAGAGATTTTCAAGGGTACCGACTTTGAGAAGCCCGGCGCTGCCACCGCTGTTGTTGAAGATGGCAACCCCTTCTCGACCCCCCCGCGGACTCCCAATGATCAAGAGTCGGTCTATACTGGATCCAACGGCCAGTCGAACGCCGAGACTTACAGGTCACAAGCCAGCGAGGCCTTCACCGCCATTGGTGCTAAGCAGCCGTGTAAGATATTCACACTTCGGACGTCTGCGCTTACTTACGTTCACTAACTTTGAACAGTCACTATCCAGCCCTTCCGCGAGGAAATCGATCGCGTTGTTGCCACGTACATCATGGATGGCTCGCCGCGACAGCTGAACCTGTCGGCCAAGGATCGTGATGCTACTCTTCACGCGCTTGCCGCCACCACACACCCCTCGGCTTGCCGTATTGCACTCAAAGTCGTCGAAGATTCACTTCGCAAGCAAGCTCACCCTAACTTCATCCGCTGGTCAATCTGCAACGGAAACCCGGCGCGCGTCTTCTTCGCCCGCGCGCTTGGTGTTGGTCTCATTGCCATCGCCTTTGTCGTCGCCATTCTGATCACTCTCAGTCGTGCGGGCCGCGGTTGGCGTGCACTAGCAGCTATCGGCTGGGTACTCGGTATCTCGACTCTCGTCGCCGCCTACAAGGGCATGTGCGTCGTTTTGCATGGTATGCATCATCGTCACGTCCGCCCCTGGGAGTTATTCGTGGACGAGGAGAGAGAGGAAGACAGACGCAAGACATCGTTCGAATCTTTCGGTTCCTCCAACAGCTTCGAGTCGGAACCGTGGATCGTTAAGTACGAAAAACGCAACGTTGTACGCAAGATCTTTGATCGCGAGGTCTGGATCGAGGAGCCAGCTCTTCGCACCATCCAGGATACCATCTTCCTCCAGGCCATGCTGTTCGCCCTGTTGGTTGCTGGCATCTTCACGGCCATCTTCGTTGCCATTCCTCACCACGGCTACTTCTAATGTTATGACTGCTTGACCGGACAGTGGGTTACTTTGTCTTTGATAAATCACTTGTTCCCGACGGCTCTAATGCGGAAGATGACTGGGTGGAATCGAAGTTTGGAACGACAATACCAATTTTCTTGACGTCTAGGGTAACAGGACCATGGTTCATAGGGTGTTATTTGTTTTATCTAGTCAAACATGGAAATAGTTCATTATGCAACATAGCTGCGATTCCAGAAAAGCAATGTCATATATTCCAAGCATACGTTAATCGTCTGGAACCTAGAAATTCCTCTTCGTTGTGATCGCGGTGGTCATGGACAGTAGATAACGGGCAGCCTTAGCCATAAGCAATGAAAATTGCGTTCCTCTGGAATCACTTCCCACCGCATACCTGAAGATCGTCACCATGGATGTCGCAAGTTGGTTGAGAAACATTCGCAAGACATGGCAAGACAGGTAAAAGGGAACTGAGTCGAGGCAGAATCAGTGCACAAGGCATGCAAGGTGTCGCTTTTGCTCCCACGTTTCCGGGACCGGATCACCCGTCACGTGGGCACGTTGAACAAAGTGAGGTCCATAGAATGTCGTTTTTTTGGCTGGGATGGATTGGACGGCACACTCAGGGCAAGAGAGGGTGGCGCAGTATCTAGTCGGGCCGTGCACATTGAATGGAGACCTAGAGGGCTTGACATTTTGGAATGTAGTCGCCCAAGGCGTGAGTCATTGTTGGATAAGAACTTGTTTCTTGATGGATTTTCACCGTCAGTTGATGATTGACCATTGCAGAATCTCCAGAATTGGCGACATATCGTGGCATTTTCATATCAAGTTCCTGTGCAAACAGCCGGCAAAACGAGGGCCGCAAGCTCCGGCATTCTAATCAGGACTTGGGTTCAATTAAGATTAGGCATCACGGGATGCGAGGTAGACCGTAGAGCGGATGCTTTTGCCTGCCGGGGGGGCCGCCGGATACTTTCCTCGGAGCGGGACCGGAGTCCGGAAAAGCCGAGTATATAAACCAGCGACGCCCGCCCTCGTCCTGTTCTGACGGGGGGGCTCGACAACAACCCAGCAATCGTGGCGATCCAAACTTTGAACAACCCACCCTCGAGGCGACGAAATCAACACACACACACGTTTACGCGAGGTTTACACCGCAGGATCGTGATATCTGGGGGCGTCATGGAATCGCCATGAGAAGAAGAAGGCAATGAAAAAAAGGCGAGTTTCGCTCCAACAACGAAGCCGCTCGTTCCACACACACACACACACACACACACACACACATACACACATACACACCGCGACGAAGACACCAACCAGCGCAATCATCACCCTCCGAGAGAATCAGCAAACCCCGCGACGCGAGAAAGAACCCTTTCTAAAAAAAAATACCATCGAAAGGACCGGCGAACGATGATCTTTCGACTTCAACGGCATTGGAACGACATGACGGAAGGTTGCGGCGGGTGGTTTGCTGGGGGCACGGGAGGGATTGATTCTATAGGGCAGGGGACGTCGGGGTCACCGCCTCGGAACGGCCCGCGACCTGTTTGATGAAAGCGTGCGCGCCTTGTTGTTGACGTCGAAGGTTTCGCATGGGTTGTGGGTTCAAGTGAAGGTGGTCGACGGAGCACGAGGCTTCTCCGCGGGTTGCGGTTCACCTCGACGTTGACGGCCTTGAAGCTCCGGCGGGGGGGGGGGTTATGCGTCTTGCGGACAGAAGAAGTTATTCGGCCGAACGAAGCAGCTTCCTTCCTTTAATTTTTGTTGTTCGGTCAAGGTGTAGCTCGGTTGGACTCTGCTCAAGAGAAGGTCGAATGTGTGTTACCTTCACTGAGCGTTGCATGATACCTCATTGGTGCGCAACTCCCGTCTCAACCTTGCCTCGCCCTCACCGCCTCTCGGTTGCTTCCGTACCCCTTTCGAAGAACAATGTAATATTAAGTAAGGTACCTACCTACCTGTGCTCTCAGTTCTCAAGCTTCTCGCTTATCTTTATCGCCCCACGCTAGTCCAGACATATCGTCAATCTAAAGGGGTCTGGCCCACCCAAGCTGCCAATCTCAGGGTCTGCTCCACCCACGTTGCCACGACATTTTTGAAGACCATTCCAGAGGCGTTCCGGCCACTGACCTCGCCCTTTCTCCTTTAGCTCAATTTTTTTTTTTCTTCACTCACGGCCCATTTTCGTTTTTGGGGTTTTTTTTCCAGCACTTGAAGAAAAAAAAAAACAGCATGCTATCCATTCAACGTATCATTACCAGCAGCAATATACGTGACTTACAGAGCTGACCAACAAGCATTCGCTCTACGTATTTACTACCTGCATCATCAGTGCTATCGGCTTCCAGAGAGGCCTAAATTGAAACAGAAAAACTCACTCAACTCGACTTACCGAGCTCAGGCGACAGTCAAATTGCCATCTCATCTCAGTGCCCGAGCCATTAGTGAAACAGAAGCCAACTCACTCACAACTGACGTGAAACTCACTCACTCACTCACCTCAACATGGATGTCATCACAACCGACGACGCCGCCGTCTCCTCGGCTCCTGAGACTGACCTACCACACTCACTCGTGTTAGAACTCGCCAAAAACGACGCCGTAGCCTCACTCACGACCAGCATCCACTCACTCACAACGGATTCCCCCACCGAGAGTGACACAGCGGCTTCACTGACGAGCTATCCAGCATCGAGCGCCTCGAGGCCGTCCTCGGCTTCGTCCTCTCCGTCCCTGGCAACGACCCCCGAGGACACGACAACAACAACAACAAGAACAACAACACCAAAGGCGGCGCTTGCCGGGGCGCCCGTCTCCTCGCTCTTCGAGGTCCGGGACACCCCAACGGCCGGCCGCGCCGTCTTCGCAACACAAGACATCCCCGCCGGCACCCTGCTCTGGCGTGCCGACGACCTCACCGTCTCGGTCCTCCTGCGGGAGTACAGGCGCGAGGTCTGCGGGCAGTGCTTCGCGTACGACTACGGCAGGGACCTGCGCGTTCGAGACCACGCCGTCGGCTTCGCCTTCTGCTCGCGCGAGTGCCAGACCAGGTGGAAGCTCGAGGCCGGGGACGTGGGTGTCCGGGCGTGGGCCGAGGTCGAGAAGCTGGTGAAGAAGCGGAGCAAGGAGGACGACGACATGGTGGAGGTGGACTCGCCGCGCCCCGGGGAAGAGGAGATCGCGCGGGCGTGGAGGGAGACGGACGCGCAGGCGGAGCTGATCCGGACGGCGAGGACGGCGGAGCGCGACGGCGCACCCGTCACGAAGCGGCACCGCAAGGCTGTGCAGGAAGCGCTGCGGCAGCCCATCCAGCCGGACGTCGTGAGCTTCTGCGTCGGCGGCGTCGTTGCGCGCCACAACAGCCCCCAGAAGTGGGAGAGGCTGCTCTCCCTGGCGGTGGACCCGACGCCGTACAGCGACGCCGGGAACTTGGGCGCCTTCACCCGGAGCTACCTGCACCTGCTCGCGGTCCTTCCGCTGCCGCTCCTCCCGCTCCTCACGCCGGGGTCGCTCTTGCTGCTCTCCTCGCGCGACAGCCACAACTCGTTCGGCATCCGGTCCTTGGAAGACGAGGGGTCCGAGTTCTTCGGGTACGGCTGCTGGCCCGGGGCGAGCTTCTTCAACCACTCGTGCGCGCCCAACGTCGAGAAGAGGAGGGAGGGCAGGGCGTGGGAGTTTAGGGCGTCCAAGGACGTGGGCGAGGGTGAGGAGATCAACATCACGTACCTGGGCGGCGAGGAGAAGGACATGTCTCGAGAAAAGAGGATGGCCACGCTGAGAAGGAATTGGGGGTTTGAATGTGGGTGCGAGAGGTGTCGGGAGCTGCAGTGAAAGTAGGGTCCCGTGTGATAAAACAAAGCAACCTGTGAGTTTCCATCTACCGGTTTGTCGAGCAGAGACTTGTCGAGGCCGTTCACACGCACAGACCGACCAAGGTTACTATGCATTGAGTTCATCGGCGCAGCACCATGCAGACGATCGCGGGAAGTCTAATGTTGCTCAACCTTGGGGTAAGGTGACGAACCTTGTATTTTAGTCTAAAAAGAATTTCGCTGAATGTCGCCTCGAAAGAGATATCTGAACCGTCCTGCTATGCGATCCCGATCGCTATTGATACCTCGCTGTCGCCAGACGCGAGAGAGAGAGAGAGAGAGAGAGAGAGAGAGAGAGAGAGAGAGACAGAGAGAGATGTGGCTCTGCTCCGGTCGACTTAGTCGCAGCAGCAGAGAGCTGTCAAAAGGGAGCCAGCGAACATGGCTACCAGGAACCGCCGAGGAGGAAGAAGTAACTTACGCCACCGGCACGTCCAGACTCGGACTTGCTTTGGCACTTGAGCGCAGAGCAGTCTTCTCCCTTATGTCTGCCCCTGGGGCAGGTTCCAGCAGGCGCGCCGACACGAGCATGAAGAGCGAGTTCTTCGTCTGAGGCGATTTCGGGGGCGGGAGCTGGATATGTGCGAAAAACGAATCGTCCGCAAGTGGCAGAACTGCACTGCGACGCCTAAGCACGAAAAGGAGGAATCCACACTGGTTCCGTGTACGTCACCCGGAACCTGTGGAGGATGCAAGGATGTGTACCTCGCCACTTCTCTGGTCAAAGTTGCAGGGCACATTTGTCCGAAATGTTAGACGTAAGGGGCTCCAAGATCAGCTAAACCTTTACACTATGATCTGGATGGGAGTCAGCTGACGTACTTGTGTATTATCACAGTCCCCACCTAGTTTTCATCGCTGCAGGATATACTCAACAAAAGCCAAAACAAAAGTTCCGCATAGTTGGTATCTTGGACTCGGTTTGTTGCGACGGGTAGTGGTACAAGATGGGAGGCCCATATTAGCGTCGGTTGTTTACAGGACACACAAGACACGCCCAGACTTCACGCGCACAGACCATACATAACTCTTATATAACTACCTGTTCTGCCCTCTGCGCTGGCAATCGTCTAAAGCGTCCTCTTTCTTCTTTATACCCAATATGGCAGAAGAGCGGGAAGTCATTGTTATTGAGCGATACTGCCCACCTGGGGTGAAGAAAATTATTGCTGCCGGAGGTAGTGCATTCATTGGAGAAGTCGATGACTGCACTGTCTTCAAGTATGCCCTTCAAGCAGGTGACGAGTTGACCCTCAGCCGACTGGACACGGAAGGGAGACTACTTGAGATCGTTGGACCACATAAGCATATCATCGGACAAAAGAGTTTTTCTAAAACAGGCCTCTACCTAGAGCGCGCTGTAAATGGATCTGTGGCCCAGCATCTTACATCTGCGAATCCGCCCCCGATGCAACGACGACTGTCTTGGTGCCGCGAAGCTGTTGAGGCGGTTGCCTGGGTTCACACGAAGGGGGTCTTGCACTGCGATATCAACCCCACAAACCTACTACTTGACAGCAAGTTTCATGTCAAGCTAGCCGACTTCCAAGGACAGTTACTTTCGCAGGATGGGTCAGGGAAGGTCCTACTTGACGGCTGCAGCAGCGAGTCCACCCGTTTCTTCTGCCCTCGGGAGGATGAGTTCAATGGGGACGTCAGGACAGAGCTCTTCGCCTTGGGATGCACAATTTACCATATTATCATGGGCCGCCCTGTTTACCCTGATATCAAGGATGGGGAAGATGGATGGCACGAAAAGGTTCAAAGCAGGTTTAAAGCCAAGGAGTTCCCAAGCGACTTACCCATCTGCTCTGAAATAGCCTGGAAGTGCTGGCTGGGTGAATACAAATCTGCGGACGCACTATTGTTGGACATGGTGGCTACTGAACGTGCTTATACTGAGGCATAGCGGAGACGGAGAGGCAGTGACAATGCATGCTTCGGGCTTGTTGCGATGGATGTAATAGGGATTGAGACAATTCAACCTATGTCGCTGAACGGATTTGTGTGTTGAGAGACGTATGGCTTATCACACGATATATACAATATATAGTTATAAGCCATCCCTATATAGGCCTTTTTACTTTTGTTTGCTGTCACATACGACCATACCCACTGGAAAACTCGGGATCCCGTCCGCTCTCCCATAGATAAGCCAGTGAGGGCCGGATTAGTAGTTGGGTCGGTGACGACCAGCGAATACCTGGTGTTTTATGTCTTTTTATATCATGGTTCCTTCTACCTTCATTGGATATAATGAATCTCATGAGGTTGAGATATCACATACGACCACACCCATTGGAAAACTCGGGATCCCGTCCGCTCTCCCATAGATAAGCCAATGAGGGCTGGATTAGTAGTTGGGTCGGTGACGACCAGCGAATACCCGGTGTTGTATGTCTCTTTTGTAATTATTTCTTTTTGTCGTCATGCTTGAGAGGATATGCGTCAGGACGACTTTGTCTGCCGATGTTGCTGGGGACTTGGATTTTAGATAGAGCTTTGTTTATATACTGCGTGAGTTGGCGTGACTCGCTGGCGTTAAAAGTTCCTGACATTCTAGGTCCATCAGTGGTGTTCTGGAGACGTGAATCAGTAGGCCATACAGCCAGAGGCTGGAAAAGACCTTGAGATGGTGTTACACCTTTCCCTCGTGGCAGAAATACCAACCGAATGCACCCCTCTATTCCCATCGACTGGTGCACGACGTATACTTGGATCCTGTGGTGGTTGATGCGTCCCGCATGTACCATCGTTATACACGCGCTTCGTGAAAGTTATCAAAAGGGGGGTTTCCACCAGTCATGCCGTGCCTACTTATTGCTCAAGCTCCGACGTGCTTAGCCGGTCATTACAGCTGAGGTCCTCGTCCCAATCATCGAGCAGCTGGAATGCCACGCACGATGCTTTTCCATCCTTATGCAAAGACCCTGCGAACGGGTCCGTTGGCCCAGAACTACGCATCCTCCAACAAGAATGACGGTCCACAGACAGAGGTCAGCTTTCCTCCCCTGAGCATCAGGGCCCAGAAAAAAAGTATAGAAGCGTTGGGCGCATGCTGCGCCAGAGCCACGGACCAAGTTCCGTGTGATGGACGAGCTCCGTTCCTCATCCATCTCCAGCCGCTCAAACAGCTCGATCAATCCATTTCGCCCGTCTCGGACCGGGACTCCGCGGCGGTGCCTCAAGCACGACCGTCGGCACTGCCGCAACTCCCCAGATCGCGCCGCTCATCAAGTTCGTAAGAGCGGTGCGGAAGAGCTGGCGTACCTTCCGTAGCATAGACGAGCTTCCTCAGTGTCAGCTCGTCGCTGCCGAAGACATCCGGAAAGCGCTCCACGAAACGCTGCCCGGCGGACCACGCGGCCTTCCCAACCCCCTTTCCACCGGTCCTCGGATCCCTCCTCGATTTCGCCTGTCGAGGCTGGGGTACCTTGGCCCCCATTCAACCAAGACGGCTGGTGTCCTCAAACTGGGTACTCAGAGCACAACCGAGACACAATCGACCGAAACGTGAATGGAATTACAGATGTATATAACCTTCTTTTCTCGCACAATACTGGAATGGGGTCAGAACTCGCTCAACAACGTGAGGCAGGGGGGGGGGGGGGGGGGGGGGGGGGGGGGGGGCGTAGCGGGTCCGTCACACCAAAGGTTCACTCATGTTTGAAGTTGCAGCTCTTCATTCATGCGGCCGACGGCCTCATCTTCTCCGCGCAATGGATCTGTAGAAGGCAAGGAGCATCACTGCCCTCTTCCAACAGCAAACCCCCCCGGGCCCGAAGCGCTAGACCTCAGCCAAAGCTCATTCGCGCCTGCACAGCGCCGCATTATCTTGTTGCGTCCTCCGGCGACAGGAACGCTCGCCGACGCAGTTGGAAAGACACCGGGGATCACACTGCTTTTCACCACCGCCTCGGTAAGCGTAAATTCGACGTGTTGGGGGGACAAAAAGGCGACACGAAAACGGGAAAGGGTTTTGGCTGCAAAACCAACGTGGCTGGCATTGCTTGGCTGAAAGGACGGCAGACGAGGAGTCGTCAAAGGTAGTTCCAGGATTGGGAATCGCCGAGACCGAACGCGTCACGACGAAGGCCAGGATCGTGATCGGCTTCGAAGATGATTGTATCCACTGGAGCATACATGACAGAAGTTGTTGTCAAGGGCAGTTCCGCAGCAACAATATCTTTGTGACGACGCAGAAAGTCGGGACTTGTTTGATGAGAGCACTTTTGCGTCCGCGCAAGAAGAAATATGGACACCGAAATCGTCGAAACGTTCTCGAGCCTTCATAGCTCGTTGATGTTGAAGAAAAATGGGACGCGGCGATGGCTTGGGGGCTATTTAGTAAACAGTCAGCGCGTCTTGTCTTTACGTCCGCGGGCGGCCGTCGTTCACAACAAGACTCGCCTCTACAGTTACATTAGAAGAAACTATCTCCAGCCGTTTGCTGAGACTCCTGGGTCAATATGGTATCGGTTCTGCAAAGACCGGGATGCCCGCATTGCATTCAGTCACATCTCCTGATGACAAGGACCCAGGAAAAAAAGAAATTAGACATGAGTCTTCTTGCTCACTGCAATGTAGGTTTCGAGTCAGATTGAAAAATCAAGGTGCGGACAATGTTTTCGGATAGCCCGTTATCGGGACAAGCCAGAGCCGGTAAAGCCCGGGTTTTTTTTTTCCCCTGAAGGACGGTGCAACCTGTTTCAGAGTGCCCGGCCGTGACTCACAGCATTCCGGATTCAAGGCGCATCAGATGAACGACATTGACGACATGACTCGCTTTGGTATCCGATGGAGAGAGACTGTACGAAGCAAAGTCCACCCTAGTTCCGTCGCCGTCTCCTCACCGACGCGGTACCATTTCGAAGAAGGGCGCGAAACCGAGAATAATATTCTCATTCTTGTCGCACATTGCCGATAGTAGGCCTTCCCCTGTCTCCGGTGTCCAGAAGCTCGCATTTCGAGGTAGCTAAACACACCCCAAACCTGCCCGATAGCGTGCTGAGAATCTCAGAAGGACTCCTGTCATGGCCATGGAACACAGAGATGTGAATGTTGCCGGCGAAACCTGGCCCTGTCCTTTGCTCAAATCTCTCCACATGGTAGTAACTACTGTCCAGTACAGAAGTTCGCCTCTGCGTCGACCGGGAAAGATTATCGTCACAGCTGCTCGGAAAGGGCCTGCTTTGGAAATGTGCCCTCGGGCTGCCACTACCACCGCCCACCGTACCTAACGACGGTGCGAATCAATGTTTCCGAGCAGCCTCTATGTGACTCTCAGCGGGAGAAATTGCATGCAGGTTTCGAAGATCTTTGATGAATATGTCAGGCAACCTGCTGCTGACGTTCGGCACTGATGCATGCGTCCACACAACACCTTCATCTTTCTTTTCTAAGGGCTATGGATCATACTCCAAAGATGACGATGATCAATATGTCGGACCTGGAAGGGATATCTGCGAGCCAGAAACTTGAATAAGCCCACACTACGAACGTTGTGTACACAGTCCGGTCGTTTTCGAAGCACACTGACCGGGCGGATGAAGGTCTCGAATGGGGCAATAGACCACCATGCGGAGTTTTGTCATAGAAACCCTCCACGGTGCGAATCTGAAGAGACACGAATGTCAAACAACCCGTCATGTCGTGTTGCATCGTGCCTATAGTCTACTTCATCTAGAAATGTACTGATAATGAAACCAAGATATATCGTGACGAAAGAAAAGCTAAGGCTTGACGAAGAGCCCGCCGACCGCTGTCTGTGACCCCAACTCCTTGAAAAGACCGACTGCCGATGCTGAGATGTAATGGTAATCACCATGTGTACGTAACGCTGGAAATGCTCGATGCTGATGATGCGGAGCCGTGACGAAACCAAAACATCCTGTTATCCCAAAGCAATGTTTTAAAACATCTCCATGAGGTTCTTCCTGACTGTCCACATGCGCGCCCGTTTGCCATAAATAAACATTGGTATCGTGGCCAAGAGGAAAATGAGCTGGATTACGCCGAGCCATATGAAGACCATCTTGGGCCCATCTGAAGTGATCCAGTGGGTCACAAACAGGCTGAAAACAAGGCCGTGAAAGATGTTCTTGCTGAAGTTGAGCGTAACGAGAGCTTCGCCGGCGTATTGTCGGTAGCTGTCAACGCAAAATGTAATGGAGGTGGTGGAGCCCAGTGTGCAGCCGAAAGAGATGAGGCCGAAGAAGACGGTTGGCACAATCCAGTGGTCGCGCTCCGCAGCGGACCAGCCAAACCCCATGAGGCCAATAACAGTGGTGATGAGTACCGGAGCGGCCATGACTAGGCGAAACTCAGGCTCGTACAAGCCGCCATTGCGGCGGGCCATGGCCTTTACAATGACGTCGCTGACCTTGCCAGCAACTGCTGTACCAAGGACACCGCCGATAAACGGGGACAAGTACACGAGACCGGTCTGAAGGGCGTCGAAGTTGTAGGATTCACGGTTGCGGTAAATAAGGGCGACGGACTCGGAAACGACAATAAGCCAGCCGACAGACAGGGCGTAAATTGCAGATGACCATAGGACGGCAGGGTAGGCGAAGAGTACAAAGGGTCGCAGCATGACCTTGAACCAATTGTCGTGGTTGAGGCGGCCGTTCCAAGGCTTGAGTAGCTCGGAAAACGAGAGAGCGGGTTGGTGGCGGAGTGTGTGGGTGTAAGCCAAAGCTTTGGGGGGAGATTGAAGGTCCGAGGGCAGCTTTTCAGCTTCGAGGGCGGGGGCTTTGGAGAAGTAGTTTGCTGAAGAATTGGCCGTGCCGGCGGCGCGGGTATCAACTACCGGGGATAGAGATCCAGATTGGAGATCTTCGACATTCTCGGGTCGCTTCCCGGAGTCGGCCCTGGAGCCACTTCGTTCTTTATCAAGGTCCGGAGCGAAGTCAACGTGCAGATCTTTGTGCGGGTGCGACGGAGACTGTGGAGAGATAGGCGCCGGGGCAGTATCGTCTGCGACGCCGGGGGCTTCAGCCTGGGGATCCTCGACATTGGCAGTCTTTGACATCTGGGGAAGCTCGTGGCGGGATGAGTGACGATGCCCGAAACTAGGTCTTCTCGATGGCTTTCTAGACTTCGGAACAGGAGTTCGATCCCAGAAGGTCTCTGGAACGAAGAGGAACAGCAGAACGCCACAGACGGCAACGACCATGGCAACAATCCTAGCAACCGGTAAGTTTATGTGAGAAAATAGCGAACAATGTAACTTACCAGAAGACCCATTGCCAACTCAAGCCTTGAATGATGACGGCACTGATAAGAGGGATAAGGTTCTTGCCTCCCAAAAGCAGTAGAGTATAGATACCAATGCGGAAAGCTCTTTCGTGAAGAAAGAAGATCTCAGCAATTGTTGCCGACGGGAGACACTCGACGGGGCTGACTGCTATACCCTGGAAAATTCTGGCCAAGATGAGGGAGGTGAAGTTTGGGGACAAGGCTGCCCAGACTGAGCTGAGGATGAATATGACGGCGCTGAACAAGTACACGGGTCTCTTCCCGTACAAAATGGCAGTCGGCGAGAAGATGACAGAGCCAAGACCCATGCCCATCATGTACAGGCCCGTAGTCAAGGAAACTGTCTCTGTCTCGATATGGTAGTCCTCGGCGACATTGGTGAAGCCAGCAGCGAGGATGGGAGTCATGCCACCACCGACCATGCAGTAGAAACCAAGTGAAAGCAGGGCGCAGTCACGACGCCAAGCTGGCCAGTTCAAAGGATCGTTGGCAGACTCTTCTGGTTGAGGGTTGAGGATGATACCATCCTTGGTCGTCTTCTTCGAGTCCGCTGGTGGGGCCGAATAAGCCGATGTTCGACGGCTGGTTGGCGTCTCGACCGGATCCGGGAAACCAGTGGGGACAGAAGAGTGAGAAGTCCTGGCGGGAGCATTGCGTAACCCCAAGGGCTCATTGCGGTGACTGGCTAGGAGAAGTACCGAGCCTACGATTATTAGCTGTGATCGAAGACGGAATAGAGACGGTGGCTTACCAGGCACCTCGATGGTTCTCGTGTCATTGAGCACACCCATACTCCATTTTGGTGGACCAGCGCGCTCATCCTCCGAGGCATCGGTTCGTTCGTTTTTATTTCCGGAGACACCGCCGAAGCGGCTCTTCCACGTCAGTATGCCAGCCATGCTGGCGCGGGTTAAAATGGTCACGGGTGAGAAAGCAGAAGTGCCAAGACGGCAAAAGCTGTCAAATCTGCAGAGAGGCAAGCTGATGGAAGCCCGTGGGCGCCAAGAAAGGGTTTGGAAAGGATAGCAGACGGAGAATGACCGGATATGGGCGCAGGAAAATATACGGGTGGCGGTAGGGCTGTAATCTCAAGTTCGGTCGAGCATGACTTGTTGCTCAGACATGGACCTAACGTAGTACAGATGAGGTAAGGTTACAGGAACCCACAGACTCGGATGAGGCTGTTTTCCAAGCCGCACCAAGCAGAAGATGAGATTGTTTCGAGGAATGGCTTCGAGCCGAGTGCTCAGACAGCGGGTGCGGAAAGAAGATGCACTTAAGGTGTAGGTGGAGAAGATGAGGTAGAAGGTGCGTGGCTGAAGCGGTGTAGCTACGAGGCCTTTGATCCGAATAGCGGTGGATGTCGAGAAGAAGTCGATGAGGTGGGCAAAAACAACACAATACCTTAGGGGACGTTGATGGCGGAGATGCAAAGGGACGTCGAGGGCCGTGCAGAGCGATGGCGTCAGATGGTAGATGGTCTGCGCGCCGTTTGATTGTAAGTGAGTGAGTGCTTGCTTAATGGCTGGACTTAGCGTCTCAAGTAGGGGCAGACGACCAGCAATCAGTCCAAGGATAATATCAACCTCGAGCTTTATGGCATAGCCAAGAGGAGTGACGGCCGTATTTCGAGCTTGATATTCTTTCTGCCAGAAGTGGAGGCAGGAGGAACGACGACGGAAGAGACACGGGACGATGGGACGAAGCAGAGAAAGAAAAGCAGCCGCAATCAGGATTGTGCGACGGGCGAGTCAAGACCTACCTACCTGGTCGATGTGCAGGAAGAGCAAGGCAGGGGCTCGCGCTTCAACGCAACGAGAATCTCTATCGGCAGTACTGCTAATTACTGCGCAAGGGAGCTAAGGTATGGTGGAGTCTGCTGGACTGAAAGGTGTCGCTGCGCCTCGGGCGGGTTCCGTGGGGTAAGGTCCGGTTGGTGCCTTATGACCGGGTTCATTGCGACTTCTTTGCGACGGAAATCGAAAGGGTGCTGTTCGTCCACTGGACACCTTAGGCGCGAGTGACAGAGAGAATCGTGATCAGGGTGGCGAGACAGATGATGTGAACGGCGCGCAGAAACGGTTGGCCACATGCCGGCGGCGAGGTTGCATCGTTGATGGCGGCGCGAGATCCAGGACCCCTAAAAGGCGTGGGCCTTGGGCCTGGCCTTGGGTTGGTTGGTCCTTGACGCCTTAAATGCCTGCGTCCTCAAGGTCTCCACGTTTTTTTTAGCGTCGCGAGTCCGATCTTGCGCTGCAGTGCGGCGAGTGAGCGAGGAATCCTTTAATTGTAGCTGGTCCACCGTCCGATTTTGCCGTCTCTCCACTCCACTAGATAGACGATGTAGGTGGCATGTCGGATGCTGGATAAGCCGAGGCGGTGACCGCCTATTCGTTGCTCTCTGTATTTCTCCTTCAAAAGGCGACTTATCGCAGGGCTCGCAAGCCGCGCGCTTCCAATGTCAAGGTCCGTGGAAGACGACAACCGCAGCCATGCCGACGGCTAGTCTCAGGCACCTGGAATCTTGGACTTGAAGGCGTCGCAGAGCCCAGGGCGAGGTGGTGTGATGTCTGTTTTTAGGTGTCGCGTCGGCCTTCAAACTCGAACGTGCATCGCCGCGATGCATCGGTCAGGTAGTCGTTGCCTGAGATAAGTAATGCGTCGGGTGAAGATGAGGCTGAATGCCAAGGCTGAATGCTAAAGAGCACCTAGGCAGCCCGGGCTTGAGAGCCCGGGCTGGGCGCCGTGCTACAAACCGCTCAGTGCCCCTGCATGTCTTGCTTATGTCATTCAGACACTACAGAACCAAGACGTCATTGTGCTGGAATGCAGACCCATATTTCAAACACACCTTCCCCAACGGGGACAGCCGGAATTTTACGCGTGTCAGGCGTGACCGCTGAGGAAGCAGCAGCTGGGACATTGCACCTGGGTTAAATGTTTGCATCTGCATTTCCATTCTACTTCCACTTGCATTCGCACCTTCGTTCCCGGCGGTATTGTTCACTAATTACTCACTTCTACGATCTAACACTGCATCCTTCAGATGACACTGGATGACGGCTTATGACGGCTGACTCTCTCTCATCCATCTGTTGTGATGTTGTGAAGAACCTACCTTACTGTAAGGTAGAGGCGCCTTACCTTAGGTACCTTAGGTAAGTTAACAAACAAGCAGCAACCTCACGTAAGGTACCTTACCTCAACTTACGTGTAGGTACAGATATCTCACTACATCAGGCCCCTCTCAACGCCTCTTAACTTGGACGTGCTCGTTGTTGCCTCACCTGAAGCTTCCTCTCCCAGCTATCTTACTCCACCACTCGGCATCTGGCGGCTCGTATCCTACCTACGTCCTCTCCTCAAGAGAATAACTCATCGCATCCACCAGCACTTGCCTGTTTGGCGGTCATCGCGGGGCACCACGAGTGCACAACATTGTCTTCAACAACGTCACTCAGCAGCAAGCTGCATGCATCTGAGAAGACGAGGCACCCAAGTACAAAACCCCCAATGCAACTCTTGAGACACGCGGCCGGCTCCGCCCTCCGGGGTTGCAGCCGCCCGCTCGCCAATGGCGTCCGCCATCCGCCCCTCAATCATTCCATTGCCGCCCCCGCCGCTGTCTCCTTTTCAACCTCGTCCGATCGGCCGGCTAAGAATCAGATCTACGCTTCGTAAGTGGGCCGCAGTCTTCTCTTCAGCCTTGGCTGTCCGTCTCAACGCGTACTTCTTACACGTGCTGACCGCCGTATGCTAGCGTCCGTCGCCCCGATGACTTCCACACATATCAACTTCTCTCTTCCTCTGCTCGGACACCGCTGTTAACACTGTGGACCACTTCATGGTGCGGCACATGTCGAGTCGTCGCTCCATTGATACGGTCAATCGTCGAATCAGGCGTCGGCGAGGCAGAGGGCGGTGTTGCATACTGTACCGTGGAATTCGATGCGCCCGATGTCATGGGCGGAGGACTCGGCATGACCTACATGATTTCTTCCATCCCGACCCTCCTGAGCTTCGACAACCAGGAGGCGCAGATCCAGACGAAGGTCCACGACGCCAGGAAGCTCGCAGACCGTGAATTCCTCGAAGATTGGATTAGGACGGAGGCACGCCGTCGCGGCCAACGCGGAGGCGGAGGATCTGGAGGCGTCTTTGGCGGCTTGTTTGGAGGCTTCAAATAACACACCCGATCGTCATCACACATGTCGCCGAACGTGACATTCTACCACATCGCCGAATATCGGCAAGGGAGCCCTGTTTCATCCATACAGTAGGGCTGTCATTCCGTTCATCGCTGACTAAAATGTAATACAACCCATACCTTACACCCTCTCAGGGCGTGTAGAACACCTCCTCCACAGGCTTCCACCACGAGGGCGCGTCGACCGCTTCACTGCTCACGGCGCCAGGCACGACGGACTCTTGCCAGCCGTCGGTCATGGCCCACCATTCACGGACCTTGGGGTTCTCGCGCATCCTCTCCATGTCTCCGGCGTAATCGTAACCGACGTACTTGAACGAGGCGAAGAGAATGCGGCTCTCGGGGTCGTGGAAAATGCTATCTACTTTGGGTTAGCAAGTTTTCGCCCAAATCCTGAGACATTTCCGCCTACAGTCGACAATATTGCACTCCTTGATCTGCTTGAGCACCTCAGGCCAAACTTTGGCGTGAACCTCCTTGTACTTGTCGACAAACTCAGGCTTGAGCTTCACAATCTGGGCAAAGCGACGACCGGGGTTCTTTTGTCTGACGGTGACGGGCGAGGGTGCATCCTCCACCTCGGTTGGGCTACTGGGCGCGGGGGGAGAAGCGCGCTTGCTGGACCACATTTTGAAAGTACTGGGACGGCGAGCTTTCGAGCGTAGGCGAGGTATTCGTCGTCGAGAGCAGACGAGCTGAAGTTTTTGCTCGTAAGATGTGCTCGGCAAAGGGCTGACCCAAGTGTGTCTCGTGGACTGGGCCGTGGGCCTGTCGAACTTGTTGGAGCGTCTGCTTAAAGCCGATGAGCGGGGGCGTGCCCAGCCAGATTCATATGGGGGCGCGACGGGTGGGGAGATAACGGTGAAGTGCACTCGGGACAAGAATGTCGCGAGGAGGGGCGGCGAGGGGAAACGATGCGGGGATTGGGGGAATTGGTTTGTCCAGATCTGACAAACAACAACAAGCAATACAGCAGCTTTGCAACCTTGAAACGAAACGCAGACACAGACGCAAACGCAAACGCAAACGCAAACATGTACACAAGCACACACACATACAAACAGTCCAGCACGCAGAATCTCAAAGCATACCTTTCTTATGGACAGCCGTTTTGGCTTTCTCTGGCGGTGAAGTCGCCAGCGAGCGACTCGTGAAGAGCGCCGGTGAGGGGCTCTTTTCGATGCAGGTCGTCGGGAATGTCGCTTCCCCACGGGTTACCGCCGAGCGCTGATCCTCGCCAATAGCAATCGCCCGAAGCGTCGGCCAAGAATGGGGGGGTTTGTTGGACACCTGGAGAGGGACTCCTTGCACTTCGACAAGGTGGTGGTTCGTCACGGCGGCACACTTGAGAAAACCTGCTATGTTGTCGTGAAGAGGGCCAGTGTCTTCTTATACCCGCGACCCTGTTTTTTATTTCCTTTCCTTTCTTTTTCTTCTTACTTCAACCGCAGAAGAAGACAAGAGCTCCGTAGCCGGGGTCCGCCTAGCACGTCACACGGTGCCGCACCGTCTGAACTCAAGGTCACAGCGCCATGCTGAAGATCCAGCTGCTTCGGGTCGCTGAGCTGCACCGTGAAGCCGTCCACGATTATTTCGGTGCATATCGCAGGACCGTTAAGGTTCGCCAGCTGCGCTGTCTGCTGCATAGAACGCTTGAGGTGAACCCTGAGCCCAGTGGGAAATAGGCCGGGTCCGCAACCTGGCGTTCCTCCTGACCTCCCATCCCACGCCCGTCCGACCGGGGCTCCGGTCCCCCAAGGTGGTGGAGACCCCTTGCGAGGACCCCCACACCTCCGCCCGAGATTTCCGCTTTTAGCCTTAGGTGAGCCTTTCTTGCTTTTCCTGGGCCCGGGACTTTCGGATTTCTCATCTTTCTCGTGCCTGAACATGATTTATCAGCCTTCATTCTGGTCGGCACAGCATGTTTCAAAACCTCGGTTAATCCCGCTGAGGGTTTTGCCGACATTTCATCAGCCAAATTAACATGATCACTAAACTACCGGGCTCCTGCAGCTCACTGCACAGGTGAGTGGAGACGGTCCGATGGAGACGGCCTAACCAGCTGCTGGTGCGTATTATCCCACAAACAGCTCCATGCCCGCCCACCCAGTGACAAGCTGTCTCCATCTAGGAGAAACTTGAACGCGTCAAAACACTACGCAAGCTTCCAGTCTGCCGCATGACTACAAGTATCATTGTATCTTTCTCAAGAGCCGCGACCTTTCGGCCAATCATCAAATCCAACCCGAGAGGTAATTCTAGGTCGTGATGCTTATACAATCAGATCGGTGGCTGAGAAAATCTTTCTGACATGTCATCCCACTTCACGGCACTCTTCCTCTCTGTCTCTCCACTCTCACGTGTACGAAATCTCCTTCGACATATCATCTCCTTCCCAGACCCTCCCTTTCCCGCTCAGCCCGGAACCTTAATTTACTGACTCACAGCATTTCCCCCTCTGAACATCGCTCAATGCACCTCAAACCGACAATTGACAAGGCCGCTGCGGCGACGCACACCGTGCAAATCACAATTGTCTTCTTGTAGCCATCATCTGCCCACGATGCCGGGTATACGTGCGGTGCAAAACTGCCTCCGACCAGCGCAAGGGGTGAACGCCCGTCCAAGTGGAGCCCGTCGAGGTCGCGGACCGCCATGCCCATGGGAGCACGAAGTAGATAAAGTAAAAGGCAATACTAAGTAAGCAAGCCACGGTAGAACAACAAACCTCCCGACAAGATCTGTGCGAATAGCGGATGTAGAATCTCAGCCCCCCCCCCCACACCCTCGGGATACTGATGCTGCTGCTGCTATTATCTCGAAGACTGTCACTGTTGCCGGGAGGGATATTGAGGATTTGGCTGCGAGGAAGGGTGGTGGAGCCCAAATTACGTGGTCATTGTGGGAAAGCTTCGAAGAGAGGCCGTACCCGTCGATGTTGACGAGGCAATGGTAGCGATTGAAGGCGATTGCGTTCGAGTCTTTGAGAGCTTTGTTCAGGTCGGGGTTGTAGGTGCTTGGCGTGTTGGCGGGGAGTCGGCCAGGTCCCGGAACGAGAGGGCTCGGGTAGGGCGACGTAAATTATCCCCGAGAACAACAAATCCTTGTCAAATGTTTTGAGAAGGAAGTAAGGTAGCTAGGTTTGGTGGGTAAGGTGAAGCTGAGAATGGGGAAAGACCAATCATCGCCATTTCCCGCATGTTGGAAGGGATCCCACGATACCGTTCTCGTCATCTCGGTACCCGCTGCACGTCTGGGCTACTACTCCTGAAAAGAAGCCAGCTTCCATCATTCCCGAGAGGAAACGGAGGGCATAGAAGCCTTCTTTTTTCCCGGATGGAAGATGCAGGTCTGCCATTTTCTGGACGTCACTCTCCTGGGCAGCAGATTAGTTGAAACCACGAGGATGACATTTCTATCGCTTGTGGCGAGACTTCCTCATAAAAGCGGCGACATCGCCAAGTGGAAGCCGAAGAACCTTGGCGAGGCCGTGGCGTCGGGGCGTCGGGGCCTATGCCGGTTAAAATGGCGGAGAATGTGGCCGACGACGTGGCTACAGTACAGGTGGGTTCAATTTGCTTAGGTACATTGATGGATTCGATATCGGACAAACCACCACCCAAGGAACGATATTGTGGAAACGTCAGTTTGTGACTTGAGGGAGGGGATGATGGTGAGCGCCGCGAAGTGACTCTAGGACTATGAGGAAGAGGATGTACGGGCTTGGCCCGACAAGACTGGAATAAAGAGCATCCTAGATCAATACTATAAGTTATAATAATCGCCTATTGGGAAGAAATATTAGGATCAGAAGCCTTTAAGAGGCCGTTGTTAGCAGAATCGGAAATAAAATTAGGAGTAGTATTCTACTGCGTCAGAGTTCACTCATAGACACGGTTTCTAATCCAAGCATCATGGATGGATGAGTAACTGATGGGATCATCACTCACACCTTCTCAGCAAACGCAAGACTAGGCAGTATTCCGGTCAAGTCCCATCCCAACCGCCGGCTCTCCGAAGCGATGCCGGCACGATGTCGGAGCTGACAGGACCCACCCCGGCCCGGGTCACGACAGCCCTAACTCACAGTGTTCCCATGCACTTACTAGGTCGACTCGAGCTCTGCCCCCCACTCACAATGTGCTCTCGGCTCATGTTCTTACTCACAGCATTGTCGATCATAACAAGTCGTCTTCGTGGCTCAGTCGGTAGAGCGTTGGTCTCATATTATTCAATATGACTCTGTGATTAGACAGAGACATCCAAAGGTCGAGAGTTCGAGCCTCTCCGAGGACATATCGTTTTACTGCCGACTGGATGCGTGCATTTTTAGCCACCTACAGCGGATTTGCGACGACAGACCCCGCGTGGTATCAAAACCAGAAGACTTTCCTGGGAGCTACAAGCAGGTAAATTGTTTGAATAAGGAATCAAGAAGACTTTTTTGACAATCATGAAATGTCCTGGCCTAATCAATCATGAGAATTAGTATCGATACGTGAATTTTCAATGAGATAGATGAATTGAGCCAGCGCTACAGTGCCCCGCACCACTCCCCCAGCGGTACACTCACCTCCCAAAAAACACACTGGATGTAGAGAACCCAGCTCACATCCCAAGGCGTCTTCGGTTCCATTTTCACCGACACCGGGAAATTGCCTCACAGTTACTCCTCAGAATGGCGACAAGGCTGCCGCACGTTCTGGAGAGCTATCTCGCTCTGCCGCCCGAATGCGCGCAGATCCTCCTCACCAGCGTCCTCGGCGCCAGCACGAACTGGCTCGTCCTGCGATACCTCTACTCATACCTCCGAAGACCGAGCGCGGGTGCCGATGACTCGCCAGCAGACGACGTGCGCGTCGTTCTCGTCAGTTTCATGAGAGACTTTGCGTTTTGGAAGGACGGCGCGGGAAGATTGGTGTGTCACTTCCTAATCGTCAAACTCAGATGTGGCCCCCGACGCGGGTGAGATGAACAAAACTTTTGATGCTGATCGAAGCGCAGGGCTTGGATCTTGAGGCGCTCGGGAGAAACGGGAAATTCGTCTTCGTAGACGGGCTCGGCGGCTTGTTTACGGGGATTGCGCCTCCGGCGGCGAAGGGGAGGAGGACACTCCGCGGGGCGAAGCTTCCAGATGTTCAACGCGAGCTCGAGGCTGCCATCTCGGATGTGAGGGGCGCGGATGGCAAGACTGTCTTGGTCGTGGACCAGCCTGATCTGCTACTGGCTGCGTCTGAAGAGGATGTCACGGGCTTAGCGTTGAGGAATTTGCTGCTCGATGTTCAGGAGGTATGTTCCGGTCCTTCTGACGGGATCCATTCATGCTTTCAGAACATGCCTATATGTTGCACAACAGGCTGCCGAGAAGAGGATGAGTCCACGCTGACGTCTACCAGAAAGTCCACGCTTCCGTTATCGCAGTCGCGGCAGACGAGCCGCTCGTTGCATCACAGACTACGACTCTAGAGAAGGAGCACGCGGGCTTCGTGCTTGGGCTTGCGCATGCCGCGGATACGGTCGCTAGTCTGCGATTGCTGGACACGGGCACGGCCAGTGATGTCAGTGGTGTGTTGCGCATCACTGCGGGAGGGGACGACGATGGAATGAGGGTGTTGGAAGAGACGGAATTGTTATATTTCGTAGGTGGGGATGGGAGTGTCAAGGTGTTTGGAAGGGGCCAGTAAAGGGCGGATCCGAGTGTTCGAACACGCAAGCATCATGAGTACCTAGGTAGTTGGCGAATTTGGTGGATTACATCGGTGCCGCAATGCATGCGGCAGAGCACGCGAAAGAGAGCCAATGACGATCACAAAAGAAACCATGGAGGGCACGCCAGCATAGAAAGATCTGCCCTACACGCCCACCTCGTCGCCGTCACTCAAGAGGGGAGCTTCAAGTCAACACGAAGACGCGTGGAAAATGCATTGGAATTGCGACACCGCGCCAGACAGCATGTCGAGTCGTAGGGAAGCCATGGTGATGGAAAGAAGCCAAAAGCCAGCCCATTGTTTATCGAGGATCCGTTTTTCCCTGTAAAAAGAATTTTGTTTTCCCCATATGCCCCACGCGCGAGAGAGATATGAACGCATAACACCCATTATGTTGCCAAATGCTTGCTTTGGTTTGTGTTGTTTTTTTTGAATTGGCTTTCGCTTGTCGCAGTCAAGCGGGTTGGGAAGGGGAAAAGACAACAGTTTTTGTTTTCGTGTAATCGTTCCCGGTTCTCACGCCCTTTTCCCCCCGAATGCCCGAATGCACAGATACCCCCATGTCGACACCCTTTACATTCCCGTCGTCCAAGTTATGCATCGAAAAAACACCGCCGAGAGTTGTTTACGCCTGGGCGGGGCCAGCGGAGCCCTTGGGGACACCGGTCTGGAAACCGTTCTTGAAGCGGCGGGCAACGTCCTTGAGGTAGCGCATGCGGCCGGTGCCGACGGTCTTTCTCCGCTTGGCCTTCTCGGACCAGTTGTCTGCATCGTTCCTGCGTCAGCATTTCCGTCCGTGTGTTATGGGATCAAAGATTATTTCGGGCTGGCGATGGCGAGGCGTGGTTCGACGTCGTCTTCGAGGGAGGGAACGTACACTTGCGAGTCTTGGCCGAGGGGTAACCGCAAGAAGCGCAGGTGTGCTTCTGGACGTGGAGAGATCGGCGACCTGGAACGGTTGAGAACGTCAGTTCCTCGCGCTTTCAAAGTTGTCGGAATTTCGGGAGATTTCTCCCTGGTGGTTGGACTTACCACAACGACGGCACAGAACGTGCGTCTTGTTGTGTCTCTTACCAAACGAGGAGGTACCCTTCGCTGTACGGCATCGTTAGCAGCACTTCGGGGGAGAAAATTTGAAGAACCCGAGTTTATCGTCGGCGGGCGATTGGGATGGCGGTCGGGGCGTACGTACTCATCTTGGCGGTGTTCGGTGGTCGACGATGGTGGTGCTGTGGTTGCTGGTGCGGTTAGTTGGTTTGCGGAGGAATCTTGAGAAGGTCTCGCGGAGTTCAAAATTTCGTGACCCTAGCCGAGCGCACAACAATTTGGCCAACTGGGGCTTTTTTGGGGGTGGGGGGTGCGCCATCAGCCGGCTGAACCCCGGAAGAACGACAAGGTCACATGACTCGGGCTATCACGCCGGGACACAGGGTGAGTGCAGGCATCTCCGTGTCTAAGATACCTCCCTTAGGTATTTTTGATGAGGCCATAGGCCCGCCGAGGTAAGGTACCTAAGGTACTTGTATTATCGAGTGCGTGCCCATATAAGGACCCAGCCACCAGAAATTCTAACTAAAATACGAACAAATACTGCACTCTTCCCTAGGCATTTACAAACACTATCTCAGATACCCTTCTCCTTCTGGTGGACAAGAATCATGGAGGGCCCGCACCTGTGATGGAATCCTTGTCACCAGCCGTCGCTCAACTCGTTTGCACCGTCTTCTACCGAAGGCCCCACTTGTGTGCGTGTGTTTAATTCAAGTCACTTCCAAACCAGTCAACGCCTACCGTCCCCAAAGATGCGTATTTCCAGGTTGCCTCTCTCGCGGGTTTATACGTACGAAAGCTCATAGCATCGTCCACTCTCCAAAGCCACTGCAGACAGAATGCTGCTACTCAACTTTGAATGTCCAACATGTGCATCAACGCCGCTTCGCTGGCCCTCAACCACCGACCCCGTTCCTCCAAGTCATCTTCATCACCTCCTGCGCCGTCCTTCCTCCTGCGCGCTTCCTTCGCAGCGGCTTTACTGTTATGCCTTTTGACTTCGAGCGGCTGCAGTTCGGCTTGCAATCTTTCCAGTTCTTTCCTTTTCCTTGGCACCCGGGCCTGAAGCTGCTCCAGCTCCCGATCTAATTGCTGCTGTTGCCTCTTCTTTTCATCTACCAGTTCTAGTGTCTTCGCCAGCGGAAGGTTCATCTGCGGGCTTTGTCCAGGTGTCTGCTCCTCCTTAAGCTTCGCAACCCGTTCCTCCAGTTCCACAATCTTGTCGGGGAGTTCCTTGAGCTTAGCGGTATCAAGCTGCACACTTTCGTATCGTTTCGCGAGCTCCTTGCCCCTCCTCTCCAGCTCCGTCACCATGTCCGCGACCTCGACCTTGAGCGCCTTGAGCTGCGCCTTGGCTTCGAGGTTCGATTTCTCGAGCTCGAGGTTCTCTTGCGGCGTGACGATGACGGGTGGGTCGCCGACGATGGCGCGAATGAACTTCTCCTTCGTCACTTGCTCGACGTAGGAAAACCGCAGCTTCGCGAAGAGCTCCTTGTAGTGCGCCAGGTCGGCCTCGAGGCTGTCCGGCGTGGTTGCATCCTGTGAGGCATTGGAGGCGTCTGATGTTCGCTGTCGAGATTCTTGGGTGACGGCGCTCGATATCGGCTCGCTAAGCTTGATGATTGAGATCTCGTGGCTTTCGTTCAGATCTTCGATCTTGCGCAGCACTTGCGCCGCTTTTTGCGTGTCCATCGCGTCGGTTTTGGTAAACGATTTGGTGTGATGATGGAAGTCGTAAGCACCTCAATGCCAACGAGGAAAAAAGAAAGATGCAAAGCCACAGGCGTGCGTGACGAATTGTAACTGTTTGCGCCGCTCGTTCAGGGTCCAATGGGTGACGTTTATTTACTTCGGTCCAGAACAGAAGCGCACCCAGATTCGTTATCGTTATCGTCATCGCAAATCCTTATCTAATCATCACACGGTTCCATGCATCCCGCCGGTTAATACTCCTGCGCTTTGTCGATCAACCTCTCCATCCGCCACAACCTGCGACATCTTTGATCATAATCATCCGCAACCCCGCAGTCACTCCTAATTCCTTGGATCAGACGACATATCGACGGACCCTTACATCTGCACCCTGCATCAGCGAGGCTTTCACAGCATACAATACGAGCTTGCGTCATCCGCCAAGCTGGAAATTGCCTTACCGATCACCAAACCCACAAAACCTCAATGCAGCCGCCTCTTTGAACTGCCTGAGCCGGAAGGGCAGCGATATCTTCACCGTAGTAGTGCCTCTTTTGGATACCACAACCGGCAAAATGACGAATCGCGACATACTCACTGACGACTACGTCGCTGAGCTCATCTCTAAAGAAGCCAGCGACTGCTCGCTGAAGTACTCGAGCATGGGCCTGGAGGCGTTCAACACCAAGAAGAAGTACGTCGCGTAAACTCGGCTATCCTCCATCACCGGCCTTACATCGTCCTAACCAAACCCGCCAGACCAGCAAACATGCCGAAACCCAACACGCGGTTTCTGCGCCATATCATCAAGGATACCGACACCCATAACAAGAACCTGCTCGCCAAGGAAGCTGCTGAGTCGCAAGCACGGCTGAAGATCCTCGAGAACGCCGAGGAGAAGGAGCGACGGAAACGCGCGGGTCCACAGGATATTCGCAAGAGGCAGATGGGAGATATCAAGGCGATACTAGGCGGACGCCAAGAGAGATCTCGGACGGATGACAGATCGCATAAGAAGGACGCTTCTTCGCCGCACCGGAGACATCGAGATAGGAGAAGCGAGTCGCCTGAGCGTGGACATAAGAGGCACCATCGTAGGCGGGACGAGTCGGATTCTGAGCGCGAGGACCGTCGAAGACATAAGAGCGACAGGCGGAAATCGCGGTCACCTGACGACAGATCGAGGAGACACCGTCACCGATCCCCATTGGGGAAGGGACCGGCATCTAGATCTCACCGGAGCGAAAAGGGGCGTAGGGACGAGGACGACGCGGGCTCAATGTCGATGAATCTTAAGCCGAGGAAAAATGAGACGAGGGAAACCCAGGGTTTCTCGATCAAGGGCAGCAGCCGGCGCGCCGCGCAAGACCAGGACTCCGCCGCCGCATCCGACTTGGATCCTCTCGACGACTTCATCGGTCCCGCACCGCCTGCGCCACTTCGTTCTCGGGGCCGTGGAGCAGCGTCGGCATCTTCTGGCATAGACAAGCGTTTCGAGGCGGACTATGACCCGAAGATGGATGTTGAGATGGTTAGTATAATCACTGGCGATGCGGACAACTGGGAAGACGCCGTGGAAGCCTTTAGGGACAGGCAAAAATGGCGACAGAATCAGGAGCAGCGAATGCGGGCGGCGGGTTACGACGAGGAGGTGATCAAGAAATGGAAAACTGGCGAGCAGAAAGACGAGAGGGACGTGCGATGGGCAAAGGCTGGAGAAAAGAGGGAATGGGATCGCGGCAAGGAGGACAGTATAAGTGGTCTGTTCTCGGAGTTCAACTAAATGGGGCCTTCATCCCGTCGCTCTCTTTGGTGACATGGTTCTGGGGGGGTTTTGTTTTCATGATTGGAGTTGATAGTGGCATTGGTTGTACCATGGCAGGGCGGCTTCTTGCATATAAAATCGACGGCACTTTACATCTTGTGCACTCTTCGTTCCATGTCCCTTTATGTAATGAGGTTGGCATCATGACGCTGCAATCAAGCGGGCAAGTGGCCCATACAAACACATATTTCTTCAACCATCACTGCTCCACGACGACTCTCATTCTCAATGTACAGAGCTTCTCCACCGGCCAACGATTTTCTCCTTGCTTTCTTCTGGCCCTCCTCATAAGCTTCTATTTCAAGATCACATGGCAGAGCCTGTGCGTGTTTTGCTGGTCCCTTCTCTGGGTTTCCGCAGGCGGCCTGAACTGTGAAGGCAGGCAGCCAGGCAGCCGCTCGGTACCTTCTTCCTAAGGAAAATATTTCTCGCCCACAAGCGCCAAAATTATTTTTTCAGCCTTCCTCTAAAACCCTTTCTTCACCCTTCACAGACAGTCCGTCGACCATCCCAACAACCTGCACATCCATCACTCTGCGCTACATCCTGCTTGCGAAAAATACCAGATTCAGTAAACTTATCGGCACACGCATCTCGACCTGGTGTTGCTCGCCGCGATCATCATGAGATATCCAGAGGATTCGCCTGGTGAATACACAAGATTCGATCCTGGTCAAGAGTTCATCGCAGCCCCTCATACGAATCCGACACCACCCCACAGCTGGACCAGCAGATACCCTCTCCCCGATGAAAGCCTGCTCAAGGATCTCGATACCCAGCCTAGCGGCTTCGACTCTACCAAGATACAGCCTGATTCTCTGGCTCACATGAAGATTCTCCGCAGACTCTCTGGTCGCCTTGGTGATGGCTCTCAAGTGCTGCTGTGTCGTCTGCTGAAGCCCCCTTCGGTCTACGTGCAAAATCAAGCACCCTTCCCGGTTATTTCCCAGGAAGGGCCAAGCAACATTCCCAGTACCGACATTTACGCAGTCAAGATCTGGGACAGTATGAACTACCAGCCTCGGCGTGGCCTGTCATCTGACAATAACTACCTCCAAGCTGATCAGGATTTCAGTTGCGAAGCTGGAACCCTCGGCTACCTCTACAACAAGCACAAGGATCGTGGCGACCTGATGGGTCACCCCTACATGATACCTCTGTATCACGGGAGCTGGTGCATCAAGATTGAGTTCACAACCGAGGATGGATCAACGGGCACGAGATGGGTGGGTGCCATAGTCGTGGAATTCATCGAGGGCGTGACCATCGAACGGCTTTGCATCCGCGATAAGAACACCGAATTACTCATCCCGCTTCCCTACGCAGTGGCCCCTACCGGTTCAACAAGTCGCGCCGGAATGGTGACTTCCAACGAGGAAATGCGCTTAGAGACATTCGCAAAAGTTCTCATCGGCTTGGTCAAGAGCCTGCATGTCGGTGTCTTCCACGACGACTTTGGACCTAGCAATGTCATGATCACACGTCGGCATAACGGTACGGACGTCGAGATTGATCGGCCTGTACTCCTCGATTATGGAAGATGCTATGTGTGGGAGTTGACCAGAGATCCCTTGGAGACTGGAGCTTCGGTGCACCCGTTCACTACCCTTTCGAAACCTATCCACCCGTACAACCGAGTAGACGTCAATGCCGTATGGGAACTCATCGGGTGGGCTCCCCTGATATGGGCTGAGAAACCGGACCTTTTTGACAAGTGGCTGATCCAGAGGTTTGGGAAGGTCGAGGAAGGCCCGAGTTTCTCAATCATCGACACTCTCTTCAGAGGAGAGAAGGAACAGCGAAAGAATGGTACGGAACATTGCAATTTTCACCATGTAACTGAAGTTGGCTGGGTGGCAATAGCCAGAAGTGAAGACCTGAAGGAGAAAGGGATCTTCACAACGCCTCAGGCACCTCCTCGCCCCCCATCTCCTCTTCTGGGTTGGCGTGAAATCGTTGCTCGAAATCCCCAAGATATTCCTTTGCCTACAGCTCAGCCCGGGGACGTCGACTACCAAGAATCCCCAGTCCCTCTCACCATTGTTCGGCCTTCCTTCTTGGGTCCTGCAACCCCGACAACCCAAGCTTCGTCTCCTGGAATCCAAGAAGCTGCTCAACTATTTTCGGCCAAGATTCGTCGCGACGAAGGTTCAATCCGGTCATTCCCACCAGCCCAGTCCAGTCCCATGGAAGCTTCAGCCCAAGAGCAGTCGCAGGAAAATGTCGAGGAGCAGGAGAGGACAGTGCCAGAGGATCCCTCTGAGCAGTCAGGCAGCCCGAGACATGAAGAATTACCCTAGGAGGCTGATTCTTCTGTCAATGGCACTGCTAGGCTAGAAGTTGAGTCTGAAAAGGGAGGAGACAACAGCGAATCCACACGCAGCGAGTCATCCGACGAATCTGATGCCGAAATGCTTTCGTCCATGCAAGGGTCAAAGGACCTCGGAATGGCCTCTTCAACCGAATTGCCAGCCAATGAGCCATATGAAGCTTCTAAAGTTCAGGGAAAGCGGTTTACTACCATCACAGAAGAGACCGCCGGTGAGGATGAAGAGCCTACCGAACAAACGACTCATCGTGGTGCAAAGCTGTCTACGAACCACCACCAACAGCCCGACTACAAACTTTTCCCTACGCAACGAACAATTCTTCCACCGTACCAACACTGTTGGAGTAGCGCCAATCAATTGGGTACTGGCCAACCTGAAGCCGCGGAGAGCACCCTGGAGACTGGCGACGAAGTCGACGATTGGCAATCAGACAGGGTATGTTTGGAAGACTGGCAGGAAACGATTGGTGATGAGGATGAGGACAAAGTTGGGGGCGAAGGAGAAGAGAAGACTGATGGCGATGGTCGAGGTAATGCTGGTGAGAGTGGTGGTTTCTGGGGCTATTTATTCCGTAGACGATGAGGGGATTATTGGCTCCGCACTACATGCTGCGGTCGGTCTTGAGCCTCATCATACGATCCAATCAACCTGTCCGTAACTAAGACTCAGACTCTGGTGTCGACGTGATTCCGGCTTCCTACCTACTACTTCGGGTCATCATTAACCATTCAACCATCGTCTGTAGTCGCATCGAAAATGACATTTGGTATTAGTCCATATTGGAGCCCACGAACCCAGACTTGTTCAACCGAGCTTTAATCGCGTCACGCCATAGAGTGGCAGGCATATCGTAGACAATCACAATGGGAATTGTATTCCAAAAGGGTGTCTCCTCAGACAACGGGTATAATCGCCACTCCCACCTCACCCTAACCGTCTCCACATTCAGTCTCCACTGGCAGCAGGATCAGCAGCCACCCAGCAAAATATGGCTGCAGATAACAAAAAGCCAACAGAATAAAAACAATCAAGCGAGTGTAGCGAGGTTCTCATGCCACCAACCAGAAGAGGCCGTCCACCGTTCCCCCAATGCAGTTCAGCCATAATTCCATCCCAGAACACTCCTTAATGCGCCATTTACCCATTTCTCCGTGAGTCGCAGTCATGCTATCAGAATCAAAGCCCGCCGGAAAAGCCAAATAACATTTCGCACATACTGGTGAGCGTGACCGCCGCTACCTGTTGCGGTCTTCCTGTGGCGGCCGGCTAGAGCGGGACGAGGATGCGAAGGAGCTCGATAATCTGCCCAGCCATCCTTCCGATCTGTTTTGACGGCCTCTGGGTGCAGGGGATAGTAAGCCTTGCTCAACGTCATTGTCCCGCTCTCGGGAGCCTGAGCCTTCAGCTTCAACCTCGTCATCAGAGTCGTCGTGGTAGGGTTCGTAGCGGGGGTTAGAGGGAGAGCCGCGAGCGAAGGATCGGACCACGTCGCCTTTGCAAATGGGACATGTACGACGGCGGGTGGTTAACCAGGGTGTGCTGCAAGTCGTTAGTCAGATACCACAGAAGCTGAATGTTGAAAACTCACATGCACTCCTCGTGGAACTCATGGCCGCACGGCAGGCTCATCACGCGGCTAACGCCATCCACATACTCTTCCAAACAGACCACACACTCGACTTGGCGTCCCATATACTTCTTCCACTCACTAGAGTAGCTTCCGTTAGCCTTCTCGTGTTCTGCACGCGAGGGCGATCTGGGCATTTGCAGGGCGGAGTTGACAGACAAGAGACTCTCCGACTCAGGTATTCCTGTCGTTGTCCTAGAACGAGGCCGGGGCCGAGAAGGAGTCTGTTGAAGGAGAGGCGTGGTAGGGGTCGCAGTTGTCGGCGAGGGTATTCTCGGAGAGGG
The DNA here is from genome assembly GCA_036785465.1 of Colletotrichum agaves. NCBI lineage: Eukaryota > Fungi > Ascomycota > Sordariomycetes > Glomerellales > Glomerellaceae > Colletotrichum > Colletotrichum agaves. The sequence continues at coordinate 11,731 of JAXISO010000133.1, read as the reverse complement.
CACAGGCGAAGCGGCCACAGTGTGGTAAGTCCGCACTGGCAAGCGTTCAACGACGGACTTGGGTGCCCTCCAGCGTCGTCTGCGAATACGCGCGCGGAGGATGAGTAGGGCGTAAACTACGCTCAAAGTTATCAGAGGGCTAATGACAAGCACCAGCAGCGTGTCAAAGAAGGGGCTGGAACTGCTGGAAGGAGTGATGGTTACCCAAAGACCGTCATGGCCGATGGGCTCGTTGTCGTCAGGGACGGGTTCCTCTGGCTTGGGAGGCTCCTTGGCCTTATCCTCTTTGGAGAAATCGGCTCCGTCGTCGTCGCCGAAGATCTTGGACATAAGACCACCACGCGAAGACGAGTCCTTCCCCGGAGCAGAGCCCTTGACTTCTACGGGCGGCAGATCCGGGTTGTACTCGCCACTGCCCGGGAGAATGCTTCCTCCCTTGGGGCCACTGACATCCTTTCCGTTCTTCGCGTTGACCTTCTTTCCAGTCTCAAATATGGCGCCTTCCTCCTTGTCCTTGGTTACTGGAGCATCTAAGAGGTCGGGATCACGCCAGTCCTGAATGCCAATTTGGAAGCTGTCTTCCGCCATCCGAGAATCGGCAGTCTTGCCCTTGCCCAGCTTTGCAGCCTTTCCGAGGCCGTCGCGAATGATCTTGTCCTTCTCCTCGCTCCAGTCATCGACAAGAACCCAGTGATGGCGCCCGCTGCTCGGAGGTTGGATGCTGCTGTCTCTAGATCCGGCACCACGACCCCAGGTAGAGAGCCATCGGAACCAACCAACCCGAGGCTTGGTCTCCTTGATGTTTGCCGGTTTCCCCTTCTTGGAGCCCTTGACCGTTGGGGTAGCCGTCGCCTTCGGCGTCGGGGTCAGCGTCGTCGCGGCAGCCTTGTGCTTCTTCCTATTCTTCCGGTTCATGCCATCGGACTGTAGTACCTTCAGGGCGGGACGGCCGTGCTCGTCGATTGTGTCCTCAATAAAGCTGCCGGGCTGAGTGAGAGAGGAGAGAAGATGCGCGGTGGTCCGTGCAGTGAAGACGGAGGGGATGGAGACGTTGGAGGTATCGCCTCTAGCGAACATCTGGATCAACGGGCCTCCTTTCTGGTTATCACCGACGATGAGGGCAATGGCGCCGCGTCGCTGAGCCCACTTGACCTTCTGCAAGAACCCACAGCCGCCACGGCTGAGCAGCACAATCTTTCCGGCGATCTCCGCGGCCTCTTGTATCGATTGGATATCGGCGTGGGTCGACTCGGGGGATAGAGCGATATCGTGGTTGGGTTGGGGCTTCCTGGCGAGGCCTTGGTGGAGGTAATCGTCGGTGCCGTCGTCGAGGGGGCGTATCTTGGACTTCAATCGTGTTCCGGGCGGGGCAACGGAATCGTCGGACATGGCGTCCTTGTCGTTCTTGCCCCGCTTGTGATGGCTAGGCTTGCCAACAGCAGTGGCAACCTTCGCGTCGGCCTTTGAAATGCCCTTGGTAGCAGACTTGAGAACAGCGTTGGACTTGCCGTCCTCCCAGCCGGGGATGTCGCTGCAGCCCAGCTCACCCTCGCCCTCGCCCTCCTGGAGATTGTCATCGGCGAAGCCGCTACCGATCCATAGTTGGCCGCTCAAACCCTTGGAGGGGAGATTCGGACCAAAGGCAGCGGGACGAGCGACGAAGGAAGTGCTGTTGTCGTCGGTCAGGCTGATGGCAGCATTTGGTGTGAAGATGGAAAAAGGCGCTGTGAAGGAGAAGAATGTGGTGAAGCGTGATTGCGGGACGGCAGCCGGGGCGATGACGTTGTTGGAGCGGGCCAGCGGGGTGACGGACCGACAGAAGAGGAAGAGAGAGGCGACAAAGAAGAGGACGATGATGGCGATTCTCGGAGTGCGCATGTTGGATTTCGTAACAGTTCGTTATGTTGTGTATAAAAGGAAAGCAGAGGCGGGGGTTCTAAAACGTGAAGTTCCTATCTTTGTAAAGTGTCGACGATGGAGAGAGGCAGCGGGAGGTTATGTGCACGGCGCGACGGCCGGTCAGTCGGTCAAAAGTGGTGATGAGGCCTGAGAGAGTCAACAATCGATGTCGAAGGTTGACCAGCTGCCGGCAGTGGCTCAGCGGCGAACTACAGAATTGGCGATCATGCGCAAAGACATGCGGGAGAAGAAGGCTCGTTTCGGTAACAATAACGAGGCTGAAGAGCGTGGTAGAAGAGCCGCGGTCGAGGGGCGAAAGAGGCGAAGGCCAGCGACGGAGTTGGTCGATCAGGTTGGAGGTAGGAAAGTGCATTCAGCGCGGAGCGATGCCAGAAAGCCGGGGCGGGCAAAAGAAAAGCACCTCAGCAGCAGACCAGCAGTAGCAGCAGCGCACGGAGAGATAGGACTACGGCAGTTCGCAGAGGGCACTGGGTCAAAATTCAATTTTAGTTTTACACCTACTCCCTAGGTGGCGAGCCTTCTAGAGCTCTGATTGGCTTATCTACTAATAGGTAGGGTAGTTTAGCTAGCCAGCTGGGAGCAACTGAGCACAGCTGCGGGTAAGGTATTGAAAATAGGGCAGTTACACGCAGGGAAGTTATGGGCAGGGCAATTGCACTGTGGGTAGTTATAGGCAGTTACAGGCAGGGCAGGTGGGCGCTGCAGTCATGGGCAGGGCAATTGCGCTATGGGCGCTATAGCGTTAGTGGGTGTAGTGGGAGGATCGGGAATAAGCCGGGTGTTAAGTTTGTGACTAGGGGCAGGGGTTGGTTTTTTACTATGTATGGACTTTATAAGCTAGGGAGACTTTAACTAGGGTTTTCTAGCTAATAGGATTACTTTATTGAGGTAGGCTATACTATTTTAGGTAGGTGCCACCCACACCTACTGTGAATCTCACTACTCTAAATCTAAAAGGGAAATATTTTCAATTTTGACCTAGTGCCTCCTGTGCACTGCCGTACGGGACGGGACTTGAGTGACCTTGGGAGCAATGACAAGAGTGGAGAAGGCGTCAGGTAGCGGGGTGTCAGACATAAGGCACTACAATTACGACGGTAATTGTGGGGTCCCACTTTTGGCCTAATAGTTATAAGCCCTTGGTCTCTATGGTTAATATATATTTCTGCGCTATAATAAGGACTTAGAGCCCCTAGGTTTAAGCCTAGTAAGAGGAATACTTAGTTTAGGTACTTTTTTTTTAAGGGGTATTAGAAGTAAAGCCCTTGGCCTAGGAATGGTTAAGCCTAATAAAGAAGTCTAACTTAAGTACTTTTAAAAAAGAGATAAAGTATTAGAAGTAAAGCCCTTAACCTATAGGGGTATATTAAATATAAGGTACTATAATTATAATAGTAATTATGGGGTCCTACTTTTAGCCTAATATAGGGCCTTCCTATTAAGTCTTTTTTAGTACCTAGGCACTTAAGTAAAGTAAAGTACTATATACTTTAGTACTTACTTAAGGTAGTAAGCTAGGGCCCTATTTAACTAAAGTTATATTAGCCTAATTGCTAGTTATTAGTAGGTATAATATTTAATAGATTCTAAAAAAAGGCACTGTACTAGGATAGGCCTTATATTAAATTTAAGAATATATTACACCTAAAATAGTACCTAGAAGGGGCCCCACATTTTTTACCAATTTAACACCTCAGGTGGGCGGGCGTCTTTATTAATAGTACTACTATTCCCATTATTCTATTCTATTGAATATATATAAAAGGTTCCTCCTAGAACTAGGAGTCTAGGTAATAAGAGTTTATTAAGTCACTATATTTTATCAACTTCCAAGATTCATAAGTAGCTAATATGAATGTGCTTCTCTCTATATTTCTAGCCTATAAAAAAATATAAGAAGACTTTCTTTAATAGAATAATACACTATCTATATCCCAAATCCAGCCTAAGGAGTATCTCTCTGCCTATAGTGGTCACGACTAGGTAAGTAGTATTGTGGATAGTGCCTTTGATGGTGGGGGTTTGCTGTTGTTGGTTGGGGACCTGGGTGCTGTTCTGGAATGTGGTTTATTTCTTGGGCTAATGCCCTCAAGGAATGTCTTTAGGGCGTAGTGAAAGATTTAGTTCAATAATCCTGGAGTGTAGCAGTGTAGGCGCCTGGCCCTTATCACTGTTTGTTAGACTGGACGCGGCTACTTTCTGTCCAGGCTTCATAAGCGCTAATACTAGTATTGTGACTTGTTAATTCTTTCTTTCTTCTTGGTTTCTAGTTATTGCTATTTGTGTATTCCCTCACTATAGGAAAATGTATTGTCCATATTCTGGGAATAAGGGGTAATAAGTTTATTCTCTATACTTAATTTAAAGGTACTAAAACTTAGTACTAAACTCTTATAGTAGTACTTTATTATCTAAGTATTTATACTTGAGGTATTAATATTCTTAGGAATATTTATTTTTATAGAAAGTTAAGTAGTTTTAATTAGATAGTAATATTAATATATAACTGCTACCTATTTAGAGAAGATATTTATTAGATTTATATTATTATATTAAAGTATATATAAGTTAAATATTTTAGGTTATTAATTTATACTTAAATATATAATTATAATAATTATATTTTTATTTTATTTTCTTATATATATTATATTTTTAATATAGAGTTAATTATAGTAATATATTAGAATATTAATTTATATATTATTATTAATTATATTATTATTTAATAATTTATATATAGTTTAATTAATTTTTTAAAATAAATTATTATAATTAAATGTATATTAAAATAATATATATATAGAAAAAAAAGTAATATATAATAAATATAAATAACTTATATTTAAGTATAAACTTATATATTTTAACTTATTAAGTATAATTAATAAGGAAGTCCTTATAAGGATACTAGGTAACTAGGATAAATACTTTATATATAATATTATAGAAATACTTAGAACTTACTTAGTATAGAAGAATTATAATATAAGTTATATAATAATAATAATTATTTTAAATTAAAAGAATTTAATAAAACTTAAGAAAATAATTAATAAAGTATAATAAGAAGTACTTAATAATTAATGAGTTTTATTAATTAATTATAATTACTTTTAATATATAATTAATCACTTAGAATTAATAATAAAAATAAATATTTTAAACTTATATATAATATAAGTTTAGGTTTACTCTAAAATTATATTTTTATAGTTCTTTAGTAATTAATTTTATAATTATTCCTTAAAATACTTTTAGTCCCTTTTTATATTATTATTATAGTTAGTTTATTTAATAGTAGGGTTCTACTAATAGAAGTTAAGAGTTAATATTAACTAAATAGTACTAGGGTTTACTAGGTAAGATCTTAAAGGGTAAATAACTCTAGTGATTAGTTATAATTATTTTAAGATTTCCATAGTATAAGAAGAGACTAAAAGTATCCTAAGGTATAATTATAAAGTTAATTATTAAAGAGCTATAGAAGTATAGTCTTAGGGTAAACCTAAGTCTATATTATATATAAGTCTAAAATAATTCTCTTATTACTAGGATTAATATTTAGTTATTAGTTTATAAGGGAGAATTACCCTTAGTATATTAGTCTATACCCTTATTCTATTCTCGGGATTATTTATTAAAAATTAATTCTTCCTTATTATTATATAACTTATATTATAGTTCTTTTATACTAGGTAAGTCCTAAATATTCCTATGGTTTTATATATAAAGTATTATTCTAGTTATTTAGTATTCTTATGGGGGCTTCTTTATTAGTTATACTTTATAAGTTATAATATTAAGTCTCCTCTCTAAAGGTTTTATTCTTAAAACTTAATATAAGTAAATAATTAGTTCTAAATTAGGGGTTTATTAATTATACTTCTTAATTTCTTTATAATACTAATATTATATTAGGTTATATTTAAAAGTCTAAGTTTTAAAGGACTAAAATTAAGAATTTAGAGTATTAAGCTCTTCTGGATTTTATAGAATTCTAATTCTTATTAGTAAATATACTATATACTTATTATTTCTATATAAAGTCTATATATTAATTTAGTGAGGGTTCTTTTTATTATAGTACTTATATTATAGTGAAGAAACTTTATAATAATATTTTAGTAGTGTTTATTTATAAGTTTTAGTTTTCTAAGTATATTTTATTATTTTTTAATTTCTAAGTAATTTATAAATTAAATACTTAGTAAAAAGAGTAGGATATAAAGAAGGAAAAGGTAGGGGAAGAGTTTATAATCCTTTATACTTAATTTATATATTTATAGGTAAATATAGTAATCATAATTATTTATTTATTATATATTTATATTATTAGGAAAAAAGTTTATAAGTATTAGGAGGAGACTTTTTATAAGGGAATATAGGAAGTAAATAAGGTAAATAATATTCTTCTTATATTAAATACTTATAAATAAGGAGTTATAAGTAATTTATAATTTATAAGTATAGAGAATAATTTATTTTAGCTATTATTTAGTATTAATAATAAGTTTATTAATTTAGGTTTATTAGTTCTTAATAGTAATTAAAACTTTTCTTAGGTTCTTATATTCTTAAATAAGTAATAGGTACTTATCTTTTATTATTAATAATTATTAGTTCTTATGAGGGGTAGAGCCTAGGTTTATATAATATAGGGGTGCCTTAATTAATAGAATTTAAGTTAGGAAAAGGGAAGTTCCCTGTGTAACTTCTCTAGTAATATATTTATAAGTATTATATAACCTACTTAGGGCTTATAACTTCTATATATATTTAAGTATAATCTATAAATATAATAACTTAGGTATAGCCTAGCCTATAATAATATCCTAAAACGGGCTAAGGACACTATAGAAGTAAAGAATAATAAAACTATACACACCCATATATTTATATAAGAGTATTATAGTATTGTAGCTTCGCACTTATAGGCCTTAGAACAAAGGAAAAGAGCTTAAAACAACTGGATATATTATTGTAGATGTAATCCTAAAAAATCTAATTAAAAGAATAATAATTCGCTGAGAAAACTAAACTTAAACTACTATGCTATTTATATTATTGTACTAATAATAATACTAACTCTATTTTAGTCCCTCTATGGGATTCTATTTATAATAAATAATTAACTAAGTTACTTAATAAGCCTCCTTATAATAGTAAATCTCACTACTCTATCTTAATTATTCTCTATAGTTTTATTTTAATAACCTATAAAGTAGACTATATATAAAAAGGAAAACCTAAAATAAAAGAAATCTTAATATAAAGAAAAGAAGTCTATTTAATAACTTAATATCTCCTATATTCTTATTATAAATATAATTACTTCTTATATAAACTATATTATTTATTATAGTACTACTCTAAGATATTCTTCTCTATAGGTTTATAAGCCTTATTCTATTTATATCCTTATTTATACTAATCCTAATTATACTACTTATTTAATTATAAGAAGTAATAATTATAATTACTATTAGGAATATAGTTCTCTATTTATTACTAGTAATTAATATACTTATTAATATAGTCCTCCTACTTTTTATAAGTAAGTTTAAAAGTATTAATTAACTCTAAGTAGGTAGACTATTCTCTAGTAATAATAGTCCTATTTATTAATAGAGCTAGTAGGCTTAGGCTTAGAGTAGGTACTTTTAGTTTTTAGTATAGTAGTATCTTCTTCTTTATAGGTTTATAAGAATTTAGAGGGGTTTTCCCTAGATCTAAAAAATTAGAGCTATTATTACTAACTAGGTTAGGGATTATACTAGGTAGTATTACTAATTTATTTTCTAAGTTTATAATAAGGAAGTCCTTTAGGATATTAGACGTAGTAGGTAATATAATATAATTATTAGGTTTATTAAGTAAACCTAAATAGTAGTAGTTTATAAAGGTCCTAGTAGGTAGCCTAGGTAATTTAAGAGGAGATAAATAAATTATTTCTTTATCCTTTAAGGGCTATATTTTACTAGTAGTACTACTAGCCTCTACTTTAAATAGGTCTATTTTAGGTATATAAAGAGCTTTATTACTATATATTATAGAGTAGTAAGTAAACTCTATAGTAATTTTTAAGATATAATAATTAATTAGTCTTAAATATTTTATTATATAGAGTTCTAGTTTTACTATTATAGAGACTAAATTATTAATAATCCCTTTTTTTATATAGGCTTAGATTTAATTTACTACTCTAAGACTATAAGTCTAATTATTATTTTATTTAACTTAGAAACTAACTTTTATATTATATAAAAGGAGTTTATAAAGGTTATAGGGAGCCCTAAGGTATTTATAGTATAGATAGAGGTTATTTATAATTTTAATAAAATACTAATTAGATTTCTTAGTCTATATAGAATTTATATAATAGGCTATACTCCTTTATTAATTTACTACTATTATAGTCTAGTAATTATTACTAAGTTATAGGTAGAATATTATAATATTTAATTAGGCTAGGAGGTTTTAGTGGGAGTTATGGATATTATAGGTTAATACTTAGAACTTATTAGAGGAGGTAACTTAAGTCTCCTAAGTAATTTATTATCCTAGGGTCTATATTTATTTATTTAATTCTTAGGTATTAAGCTTAGTTAAATAATATATATCTTCTACCTTAAGGAAGTTATTATAAGTAAGGTAGCCTTAAATATTATAGAGACTTATAAAATAGTACTAAGCTACTTTAGTGGGCTATTTAGCCTACTCTCTAATTATATTAAATCCTTAGTAGAATTTAATTTATAAAAATAATATTAAATTATTATTACTTTTAATAAACTAATTAGGTATATAGTTATTTTCTTTTTTATTCTTTAAAGGTCTAATATTACCCCTAGAGCTAGTAAGGGGGGGCTTTAAGTTACTATAGGGATTATTAATATAAATAGGGCTCTTAGGATTAGAGGCTCTATAAGGGCTCTAGTTTACCTATATAGAAGGCTTCTTTTTATATAGGTTAAATACTCTCTTACTAATTTATTAATTCTTTTACTTAAGAGAAATAAGGATATTATTTCTCTATTTATAGTTCTAAATAATATTAATTATAAGGTAATTCTTAATAATAGGTCTTATCTCTATAGATTTATTAGTAATAGGACTTAGAATTAGGTTTAGGTTTATTAAGGGCTAAATAGGCTTATTAATTAATATAAAGGCCCTAAGAACTTAGATATTAAGTATAAATAACTTAGGGTCTAGGTTAAGGTTATTAAAATTATTAAGGTAAAGTTAAGTTATTATCTCCTTAGTTAAGTCTTTTATATTAATTTATTCTAAGTATAAATTATTTATTATAATTTCCTATTGAATAATTAATTATTAATTTCTTAAATATAATTATTCTATTTAAATTTTTTACTAGGTATTAAGAACTTTATATTTCTTTACTTAGGGTCTATTAAATAAAATTTAATAGTAATTCTTCTAGTTTATGAGAATATAATGTCTTTAATAGGAGGGCTAGCCTGAATCTTAATATAGCTTAGCCTCGCGGCCTAATGGATTTATTTAAGGTAGTGAATACTAAATACCTATAGGTAATTTAGAGAGAGTTAGGGAACTTGAATAATATCTACTTATTATTTAAGAATAACTTATATATAATTAATAGGTTTATAAATAACTATTATAAATATAATTAAGGCCTTTAGTTGTAATTTAGTATTCCTATTTTATTAAAAGTTATTATAAAAGAAAGATTATTTTATAAGTTAGTTAATAAGGAGTCCTAAGTAATAGATAATATCCCCTTAGTTATCTACTTTTATAATTATTTATAGGAGAAAGACCACAAGGTTATATTTATATACTATCTCCCTATTCTCCTTTATTATATTATTATTAGTAATAATATAGTATTTAACTAAGTTAATTTTATTCTTAATATTATATATAATAAATTAGAAATTACTCTTTATATTAAATATAGTTAGTGATATTTTAATTTAAATAAATTCTTATAAATTAAATAGATTAATAATAAATATTATACTAACTTAAATAGTCTTAAATTATATAGGTTAATACTTCTTAATATACTTAGTTTATTAAAAATAAATATAGAGTAGAATTACTAGTGAATTAGGATAGAGTTACTTAAGTTACTTATACTTAAGGCTTATATTAAGTAGTAGGTTATATTATAATTAGGAAGAGGTAGGTTAGTTTAGTAAGTAATTATTATTAATTCTTAGTATTAGAATATTAGTAATAATTTTCTAGAGAAGGGAATTAGTAGGCTTATAAGTATTCTTTAAAATAATACTATTCTATTTAGTATATTTATACTAGGTTACTTTATAAAGAATATTATAAAGTTTCTTTTTTATTTAAAAATTAGGTTTTCTAAAGGGTATTTTTCCTTATAAAGCTATTATTATAGAAGGATTAACTAAGGTTATTATAGACTTAATTAGAGATATAGAAAAGAGAGAGAGTAAGTAGGTAAAGTAATATAAGTTATAGGTTAATATTTAAAGGTAATGTGAGTTTACTTAGTAATAGATAACCTTTAAGGGGTAAGGGTAAGTATTATTAGGTTTATAAAGGAATTTCTAATTATAAAAGAACTTAGTTATACTATTAAATAAGTTTATAAGAGGTTAAATTTATTTATATTATAGGAAAAAGAGCTACTTATATAGGGAGAATTTAGTAGGCTACTAATTCACTATTATAATAGAATAAAGGGTTTGGATAAGATATTAGGTAGCTAACTAGGGTAGTTAATAAGGTTATTATTTATCTTATTTAATTAATAATTAGTAATTTAAAAGGAGAGGGGGAATTACTTTTATAAATAAGTAAATTAGTAAAAGGTATAGAGAGGACTTATAACTTATTTAACTATTAGTCTTCTCCCCTATTCTTAGAAAACTTCTTCCCTTCTCTATTATTATATTAAAAATAATAAGCTATCCCTTTTATATTTATAAAGTATTATTAAATCCTTCCTTTATTATTATTATTACTAATTATAATTTCTATTAGAAACCTAAATACCCCTTATATATTAATATAATTAAAGAAGTATTACCTTTAATTCCTTATAACTAGACTTATTCTTAATAAGAGGAATTATAACTCTCTACTCTATATTAAGTTATTTATAAACTCCTTTATAATAAAATAAATAGTACTTTATACTTCTTAAACTTAGTAATTAATTTATTTATAAATTATAGTATTCCTTATTTAGTATAATTTCTGCCTTTTAGAGCCTTTGGGTGTGTACTATAAAGTTAATTTCTATATAAAGGTCCTTTTTTCTAATAATTTAAATATTGTGGTTAAGTACTTTTAGGAGGCTTATATTAGCCTATACTATAGGAATACTATAGAGAAAGGGCCTTTATTCTATTAGTATATTTTTATTATATCCCCTATTATAGGTTCTTATAGGCTCTGGATAGTGAAAATAATTAATTCTAATAGGTTTAAAGTGGGTTATAGTTTTTATATTTAAGTGAATAGGGGTTGGAATACTATACTATATAGTAATTGTGAGTAGTGTGCCTATTTCCTTTATAATATAGTTACTAGAGTATAGGTTTATGAGTTATACTTTAAATATATAAGTTTACCTAGTAATACCTATATAAATTATTTATATTATAAGTAGGATTCTAAGTATTTCTTTAGTTCTAAAGAGAATTATAAGAGCTTTGGGTTTAGTATAGGAGATTTTATATAAAGGAGTAGTAAGTTTAAGGGTATTATTACTAAATTTTAAATTAACTAGAAGACTATATAGTGTTTAGTATTGGATTTTTTAAGGGTTAGTATTATAATA